>OY740815.1:5682621-5705121 GCA_963514005.1 Raja brachyura
ATAGAAACATAGAAATTAGGTGCAGGAGTAGGCCATTCAGCCCTTCGAGCCTGCACCGCCATTCAATATGATCATGGCTGATCATCCAACTCAGTATCCCGTGCCTGCCTTCTCTCCATACCCTCTAATCCCCTTAGGCACAAGGGCCACATCTAACTCCCTCTTAAATATAGCCAATGAACTGGCCTCAACTACCCTCTGTTGCAGAGAGTTCCAGAGACCCACCACTCTCTGTGTGAAAAAGGTCCTTCTCATCTCGGTCCTAAAGGATTTCCCCCTTATCCTTAAGCTGTGACCCCTTGTCCTGGACCTCCCCAACATCGGAAACAATCTTCCTGCACCTAGCCTGTCCAGCCCCTTAAGAATTTTGTAAGTTTCTATAAGATCCCCTCTCAATCTCCTAAATTCTAGAGAGTATAAACCGAGTCTATGCAGTCTTTGTTCATAAGACAGTCCTGACATCCCAGGAATCAGTCTGGTGAACCTTCTCTGCATCTATGGAGCGAAGGAGATAGGCAACGTTTATCGGACACAAGTTTAGGGGTAACATGAGGGGGACTTCTTTATTCAGAGAGTGGTGGCTGTGTGGAATGATCTTCCAGCAGAAGTGGTGGAGGCAGGATCGATTTTAACATTTAAAAGTAAAGTGGATAGGTATATGGACGGGAAGGGAATGGAGGGTTATGGTCTGAGTGCAGGTAGATGGGACTAGGGGAAAATAAATGGTCGGCACGGACTGGAAGGGCCGAGAAGGCCTGTTTCCGTGCTGTAATTGTTATATGGTTATATGGTTTCGGGCCAAAACCCTTCTTCAGACTGATGGAGGGATCAATAACATTGTTATGTTTATCATTTTTTTGTTGTGTTTTTGAAATAAATTAATAAAAAGATTTTAAAAGACAATAATATGTAAAGATGGTACTTGGAGGGGCAAATGGTCCCTGGATATCAAGGAAAAGTCACCTTGGGGGGAGTGGGAGATCCAATGCATCTGCACGAAGGAGCAGATATAACGAAGACACTTCCATAGTGTTGCCGTTGCTTATGATATCTAGTTTTGTTCCAGAAGAACAAACAAAATATACAAAGTACTCCCCCACCCTATTTTTACGACTAGTTTCACTGTCCTCCTGATTAATTTTACTGATATTTTACTGCTTGTTGGCACCTCCCCGTCAGTGACAGAACAAAAATGTATCATTCTACATTTCCTTGATCATCGTCTGCTTTAATCTGTTGTATTCACACCTTACCCTTCCATATCTCTAGTCTCCCCCTCCCCTGACTCTCAACCTGAAGTAGGGTCTCGACTCGAAATATCACCCATTCCTTCTCACCAGAGATGCTGCCTGTCCCGCTGAGTTACTCCGGCATTTTGTGTCTATCGTTGATGCATCTGCACTTCCTACCGACATAATATATACTTCAATACTGAAGTTTATTCCTGCCATGTGTATGTGTATGGAGATAGGTCTTTATACCCTTGGCCTGGTCCTCTGTGTCATGATAACTATCCCTTGGTAAAGTCTACCATTTTCACGTGGTACCTATACAAACATTCAACAAACTTCTCTAAGGCCCCACTCCATTGCTGCTCCAATGAAGATGGTTCAAATTCTATTTTTAAATTCCACCATTTTAGAACATAGAGCACAGAACATACAACAGTACAGCACAAGAGCAGGCCCTTCGGCCCACAACGTCTGTGCTGACCATGATGCCAAAACCAACTCTTATTCAGCACGGATAGATGCAAAACGCTGGAGTGACTCAGCGGGACAGGCAGCATCTCTGGAGAGAAGGAATAGGTGGCCCTTCCTCAGACTTCAGTAATACCCTTTCCTTTAAATTAGCAGTCACCAGTGCTGGTACATTTAAAGGGACAGCACACGTAACCTTGTTTTAGTTATTTTTAAGTTTTAGAGACAATGCAGAAACAGGCCCTTCGGCCCATGGAGTACGTGCCGACCAGCGATCCCCGCACATCTTACACTACCCTACACACATTAGAGGCAATTTACAAAATATACCAAGCCAATTAGCCTACAGTCCTGTACGTCTTTGGAGTGTGGAAGAAAACTGGAGATCCCAGAGAAAATCCACACAGTTTAGTTTAGTTTAGAGAAACAGCGTGGAAAGAGGCCCTTCGGCCCACTGGGTCCGCGCCGACCAGCGATCCCCGTATATTAACAATGACAATACACACACTAGGGACATTTACCAAGCCAATTAACCAAAAAACCGGTGCGTCTTTGCAGTGTGGAAGGAAATCGAAGATCTCGAAGAAATCCCATGCAGGTCGCGGGGAGAACGTATAAACTCCGTACAGACAGCACCCGGAGTCAGGATCAAACCCGGGTCTCTGGTGCTGTAAGGCAGCAACTCTACCGCTGCGCCACCGTGCCACCCAGCACATAACCTTGTCTTCAGCAGATTCTGTCCCTTTAAGGACAGAAGCCCATATATGATAAAAAATGGTCTCTTTATTCCCAGATCCCAGCAGTTCCAATTGCCGTGATACAAATATATATCATTTCCACATGGCTTCATCCATGTTTCTGGAATTCAATCCCAGAGGGAAATTCAAATTGCAAGTGATGTCGGAAAGTAAACAAAATTTAACTGGAGATCAGATTTTATTTTTAATCACAACTGGAGTGATTTTTGTGATTTTCGTTCGACGGGCCTAAAAATAAGATGGATTTGAGAGGTGCGGGGGCGTGGCAGTTGGCACCACAACTGTGTCTAAAAGGGAACCATTCTTGCGGTTTCTGATTGTCCCCACTGGCCACTAATGTGAAAAGAGAGCAGAGAAGATTTACGAGGATGTTGCCAGGACTCGAGGGCCTGAGCTACAGTGGGAGCGTGGGCAAGCTATGACCTTATTCCTTGAAGCGCTGGAGGCTGAGGGATGATATTCTGGAGGTGTATAAAAATCAAGGCATGAATTGATAGGGTATTTATCTAGGCACTGAGTATTTAAGGGAATCGAGAACCAAAGGTTTAAGATGAGACTTAATAAGAACTTGAGGGGCAACTGTTTTCGATCAGAGGGTGGTGGGTATGTGGAATGAGCTGCCAAAAGGGATTGTTGAGGCAGGGACTATAACAGCAGGAACATGGATAGGAAAGTAGTAGACTTTACCAAGGAATGGTTATCATGACCCAGGGACTATATTTGGACAGGAACAGGGATAGGAAAGGTTTAGATGAAGACGGGCCAAATGTGGGAAAAGGAGACCAGCTTAGATGGGTCATTGTGGTTGTGAACAGCACAGTGTTGGGGAGAGGATGGGTCCACACTCTGCCCACGTCAGAGCCAACGCAAGCATCCCATCACCATCACCCAGACCAAGGGAGGCCCGGGCCTCTGAACTAAACTGAACCATCCTCGCAACAACTGGAGGGCAGTCCTGACCTATTCTCTACCTCATCGGTGACCCACGGACACATGACAATAAACTAAGCTCAAACTCAAACGCTCTCCGAGCAATGGAATCCCTTTGCAGAAACATAGAAACATAGAAAATAGGTGCAGGAGGAGGCCATTCGGCCCTTCGAGCCAGCACCGCCATTCATTGTGATCATGGCTGATCGTCCCCTATCAATAACCCGTGCCTGCCTTCTCCCCATATCCCTTGACTCCACTAGCCCCTAGAGCTCTATCTAACTCTCTCTTAAATCCATCCAGTGATTTGGCCTCCACTGCCCTCTGTGGCAGGGAATTCCACAAATTCACAACTCTCTGGGTGAAAAACGTTTTTTCTCACCTCAGTCTTAAATGGCCTCCCCTTTATTATAAGAAGGAGCAAAGCGTTCAGGAGAGGCGCCACGTTCCACCGAGAGACAGATTCCATGCAAGAACAGAACACAAAACGCTTTCTCCCCCGACTCTCAGTCTGAAGAAGAGTCTCGACCCAAAACGTCACCTAGTCCTTCTCTCCAGAGATGCTGCCTGACCCGCTGAGTTACTCCAGCTTTTTGTGTCTATCTTCGGTTTAAACCAGCATCTGCAGTTCCTTCCTACACATAAAATAACTGTAGTTGAACACGTTTACTACATGAGCTGTTTCCGCCCTAACTGAATTGTGACATCCTTAAAAATACAGTTTAGTCTATTAGCTAAAAGTCTAATATTGATGAGCCAAGGTTCGCTGGAGCTCCACCTATCATCCACATCTGTCTTGCATTCAACGTTATTGGCAACAAGTATTTCCTTTCTCTCAGCTCGCCTGAAATCCTATCTAGTCTTATCGCTGACACCTCTTCGCAGTTCAGTTAGCTGCCCGCGCCAGATCCACATTTCCTGGTGCTGTGTCTGCACTCCATTCCACCCTGCTATATTTCCCTGGATCCTCCCAACGTGGACCAGATCCCAGAACAGCTTCTTTCAATTTCAACTCCCCACAGAGTTCTCTTGGAATCCAACACCTACTCACAAGCTAATGGTCTGCCATTGTTTATGTTCCTTAACAACTGTTGCCAACCAAGGCTTCTCTCCCCGATCGGTTTTTAAGTTGACAAAAGATTGTTAAACACTCACCACCCCTTCGAATGCCAATTAAAATTGTCCGCTCTAATTGTGGTGCATCGGCAGAACTTGCTGCCTCACAGCGCCAGAGACCCGGGTTCGATCCTGACCATGGGTGCTGTCTGGGGGGTTACACAAAAAGCTGGAGTAACTCAGCGGGTGCAGCAGCATCTAAGGAGCGAAGGAGATAGGCGACGTTTCGGGTCGAGACCCTTCTTCAGACTGGTCAGGGATCAGGGAAACGAGAGATATAGACGGTGATGTGGAGAGATAAAGAACAATGAATGAAAGATATGCAAAAAAGTATTGGTGATAAAGGAAACAGGCCATTGTAAGCTGTTTGTAGTGTGAAAAAGAGAAGCTGGTGCGACTTGGGTGGGGGGGGGATGGAGAAGAAATGTCAGGGCCCGAGGGCTGAGGGAGAGGTGGGGAGGGGGAGGAGACAGTCTGGGTTAACAGAATTGAGAAAATTCAATGTTTAAGCCCAGAGGATGCAGACTCCCCAAGCGGATCCTCCAACTTGCGGTGTTGTATGAGGGTGCTGTTCCTCCAACTTGCGGTGTTGTATGAGGTGCTGTTCCTCCAACTTGCGGTGTTGTATGAGGTGCTGTTCCTCCAACTTGCGGTGTTGTATGAGGTGCTGTTCCTCCAACTTGCGGTGTTGTATGAGGTGCTGTTCCTCCAACTTGCGGTGTTGTATGAGGTGCTGTTCCTCCAACTTGCGGTGTTGTATGAGGTGCTGTTCCTCCAACTTGCGGTGTTGTATGAGGGTGCTGTTCCTCCAACTTGCGGTGTTGTATGAGGGTGCTGTTCCTCCAACTTGCGGTGTTGTATGAGGGTGCTGTTCCTCCAACTTGCGGTGTTGTATGAGGTGCTGTTCCTCCAACTTGCGGTGTTGTATGAGGTGCTGTTCCTCCAACTTGCGGTGTTGTATGAGGTGCTGTTCCTCCAACTTGCGGTGTTGTATGAGGTGCTGTTCCTCCAACTTGCGGTGTTGTATGAGGTGCTGTTCCTCCAACTTGCGGTGTTGTATGAGGGTGCTGTTCCTCCAACTTGCGGTGTTGTATGAGGTGCTGTTCCTCCAACTTGCGGTGTTGTATGAGGTGCTGTTCCTACAACTTGCGGTGTTGTATGAGGGTGCTGTTCCTACAACTTGCGGTGTTGTATGAGGTGCTGTTCCTCCAACTTGCGGTGTTGTATGAGGTGCTGTTCCTACAACTTGCGGTGTTGTATGAGGTGCTGTTCCTCCAACTTGCGGTGTTGTATGAGGTGCTGTTCCTACAACTTGCGGTGTTGTATGAGGGTGCTGTTCCTCCAACTTGCGGTGTTGTATGAGGGTGCTGTTCCTCCAACTTGCGGTGTTGTATGAGGGTGCTGTTCCTCCAACTTGCGGTGTTGTATGAGGGTGCTGTTCCTCCAACTTGCGGTGTTGTATGAGGGTGCTGTTCCTCCAACTTGCGGTGTTGTATGAGGGTGCTGTTCCTCCAACTTGCGGTGTTGTATGAGGGTGCTGTTCCTCCAACTTGCGGTGTTGTATGAGGGTGCTGTTCCTCCAACTTGCGGTGTTGTATGAGGTGCTGTTCCTCCAACTTGCGGTGTTGTATGAGGTGCTGTTCCTCCAACTTGCGGTGTTGTATGAGGGTGCTGTTCCTCCAACTTGCGGTGTTGTATGAGGGTGCTGTTCCTCCAACTTGCGGTGTTGTATGAGGGTGCTGTTCCTCCAACTTGCGGTGTTGTATGAGGGTGCTGTTCCTCCAACTTGCGGTGTTGTATGAGGGTGCTGTTCCTCCAACTTGCGGTGTTGTATGAGGTGCTGTTCCTCCAACTTGCGGTGTTGTATGAGGGTGCTGTTCCTCCAACTTGCGGTGTTGTATGAGGTGCTGTTCCTCCAACTTGCGGTGTTGTATGAGGTGCTGTTCCTCCAACTTGCGGTGTTGTATGAGGGTGCTGTCTGTATGCAGTTTGTACATTCTCCTGCGTGGGTTTTCTCTGATTGCTCCTGGTTCCTCCCACACTCCAAAGGCGTACGGGTTTGTAGGTTAATTTGGGTTTGGTAAAATTGTAAATTGTCCTTAGTGTGTGTAGGATAGTGTTAGCGTACGGGGTGATCGCTGGTCAGCATGGACTCGGTGGGTCTAAGAGTCTGATTCCACGCTGCACCTCTGGGCTAAAAACTAAAGTAAGCTATTGCGTTAATGAATTAACTATCATTGTCTTCTTCGGTTGCCCGATGCACTCGGAGGTTTGCAGTTTTTAAAATAACCAAGACACGGTTCAAACACCCTTTTATTTTCATAAAGATTCCAAGCAGGTTTGAATCCAAATGTGAAAGCATTTCTAACTGAGAACCAGGGCCCTCTGAGGCCCTGACTAGGCCTTGTTTCAAGCTTGCGTTTAAATTAGCACCTCACCCTGATTAATGGGCATCAGCCTCTTTGGACAGTTCCAAGGTTTAATAACATGGATCCCATTGATTCTTGGCAGTGGTTACAGCAGTGGAGAGGTGGTAGCACATTCCGATGTGTTCCTTCAAAATAAATCTCTTAAATGTTCTTCCCTCATGCATGGGTTGGGCGGCACTATGATTCAGAGCCGGTGCCTCACAGCACCAGTCCTACAGTTCAGTTTAGAGATACAGCGAGTCTGCACGGGCCAGCCATCACCACACACTACACTACCGTACACACACTTGCGACAATTTACAATTATACCGAGCCAATTAACCTACAAGCCTGTACGTCTTTGGAGTGTGGGAGGAAACTGGAGATCCCGGTGGAAGCCCACACAGGTCACAGGGAAAACGTACAAACTCCGTACAGACAAACACACGTAGTCAGGTTCGAACCCAGATTGCCACCAGTGGGACTAGTGTAGCTGGGACGTTGGCCGGTGTGGGCAAGTTAGGCCAAAGGGCCTGTTTCCACACTGTATCACTCTATGATTCTATGAGTCTGCCACTGGAAGGCAGCAACTCACACAATATGTTCAACCCTGACCTCTCGTGCTACCTGTGTGCAGTTGCCTTTCTTCCTGTGACTGCTAATGTTTCTGAAGAAGGACTGCGACTCGAAACGTGGGTCTGAAGAAGGGTCCCCTCCCTAAACATCACCTATCCATGCTCTTCAGAGATGCTTGACATGGCATGAACATTGAATTCTCTCAATTCTGTTAACCCTTGCTGTCTCCTCCCCGTCCTACCTCTCCCTCAGCCCTCGGGCTCCTCCTCCTCCTTTTTCCTTTCTTCCCCACGCCTACCCCCATCCCCCCATCAGTCTGAAGAAGGGTTTCGGCCCGAAACGTCGCCTATCTCCTTCGCTCCGTAGAAGCTGCTGCACCCGCTGGGTTTCTCCAGCATTTTGCATTACCCTCGATTTTCCAGCATCTGCAGTTCCTTCTTTAACTCTTCAGCGATGCTGCCTGGCCCGCTGAGTAGACGTCAAGCTACGGCGAGCTACCGACAACCGGCGACCCATTAGGACGTCCACCCACGACCACAACTACGACAACCTACGTCCACCTGAGACAAGCTATGACAAGGTAGGACCCTGTCGGTGACAACTGAAGACAACAAGACAATTGAATCGCCGGTACCTGTTGCCGGTTGACGTAGGTTGACGTGTGTAGTAGCCAATGGAATTCACCAAAGTCAGCACCGGCAGCAAGCTACATCTTCCTGGCGACAACCTACATCAACACCTACGTCAGGAGAAGTCAAGCTACGTTAATTGGCGTCAGGCCGACTGTCGGCGAAAAGTTTTGAACATTTCAAAATCCAGTGGCGACCAGAAAAACGCCCCGATTCTTTGGGCGACTACGAACGACCATACAGGCGACACCCCGACGACCATGCGCCTGTAGTCGCCTAGAAAATCACCAAAGTGGGACAGGGGCATTAATCTTCCTTCCTCGCATGGAGTTAGGCAACAAGCAGGCAAAAAGGCTCGGTTGTGGACATTCAGAAACACGTTCAGTTCTCGGATTTCAATCTTTCATTTCTTAATTTTGACAACATGTCTGGAGGAAGCCGTCACAGACGAAAGTGCTCTGATTTCTTAAACAGAGGTATATTTTTAGAAAGGATAGAGTGAACTAAATCCCAGACACACTTTGCTTCACAGGCAGTGTGAAGCAGTGTCTCTGAAGAGGGCATGGGTTTGCATTATGAATGGAAGTCTCCAAGTCAGTCTAATGCATATTTACAAAGCCCGCTGGAATTCCGTCACCAGCTCTTCCCCACCTGCAGTGGTCCTGTTCTAAACCCAGCAATGACTAGAGAGAGTAAACTTTCATCAGGAGCCAAGAGAGAGGCGACTTCGTGTTTAATATCGGGGACGCAACCAAAAAAAAAAGACTACTTCGGTAAAACTCTCATAATCTGCAATCCACGAGCATGAAACAGTACAGCACAGGAACAGGCCTTTAGTCCCACGATATCTGTGCCAAGCATCATGCCAAATTAAACCGATCCCTTGCACGTGATCCATATGCTTCCATTCCCCCCACATCCATGCGCCACGATGGTGCAACGGTACAGATGCTGCCTCACACAGCGCCAGAGACCCGGGTTCGATCCTGACTACGGGTGCTGTCTGCACGGAGTTTGCATGTTCTCCCTGTGGCCGCGTGGGTTTTCTCCGGGTGCTCCGGTTTCCTCCCACATTCAAACAAAGTACAGGTTTGTAGATTAATTGGCTTGTGTAAAATCGTAAATTGTCCCGAGTGTGTAGGGTAGTGTGAGTGCACGAGGTGATCGCTGGTCGGCACAGATTCGATGGGCTGAAGGGCCTGTTTTCAAGCTGTATGTGTAAATGTGCCTTCCCAAATGTTATTCTTTGTGTTCATTGCAAGGGTAGGGAGTGTTCAGGTGAAGAAATCTAGTTCCGATTGTATAATCCTTCGATGTTTCACATTAACTGGCAGATGTGGTAAGTAGTTTGGGACTAGTAGACCTGCTGCTTCAGAACACCACTGGCACAGATTCGATCCTGACCTCCGGTGCTGACTGCGTGGAGTTTGCATGTTCTCCTTGTGCCAGCGAGGGATTTGCTCTGTTTTTAGTTTAGTTTAGTTGAGTTTAGAGATACAAGGAAGAAACAGCGAGTCCGCACAGACCGGCGATCCCTGCACACTAACACTATCTCACACACGGTACAATACGTCTTTGGAGTGTGTGAGGAAACCGGAGCTTCCTGGAGAAAACCCACGCAGGTCACGGGGGGGAGCGTACAAGCTCTGTACGGACTGGTGCACTGGTTCTCTGGTTTCCTCCCACATCCCAAAGACGAGCAGGTTAGTGGTAGAATCTTGGGGAGAATAAATAAATACATTTTTGGGAAATAAAATAAGATTGGGTGAATGGGTGGTTGATAGACATGGGTCAGTACAGACATGACGGGCCGAAGGGCCAGTTTCTGTACTGCATGTCTATAATTCTATGGCACATTGGCATTTATTCAATATGGGTTGGAGATTAGAAAGAGTGAAACTTCGCCATATGCATCGGGAAACATAGAAACAAAAAAATAGGTGCAGGAGTAGGCCATTCGGCCCTTCGAGCCAGCACCACCATTCAATGTGATCATGGCTGATCATCCCCAATCAGTACCCCGTTCCTGCCTTCTCCCCATATCCCCTGAATCCGCTATTTTTAAGAGCCCCATCCAGCTCTCTCTTGAAAGCATCCAGAGAACCTGCCTCCACTGCCCTCTGAGGCAGAGAATTCCACAGACTCACCACTCTCTGTGAGAAAAATTGTTTCCTCGTCTCTGTTCTAAATGGCTTACTCCTTATTCTTAAACTGTTGCCCCTGGTTCTGGACTCCCCCAACATCGGGAACATGTTTCCTGCCTCTAGCGTTTCCAAGCCCTTAACAATCTTATATGTTTCAATGAGAATCCCCTCTCATCCTTCTAAACTCCAGAGTGTACAAGCCCAGCTGCTCCATTCTCTCAGCATATGACAGTCCCGCCATCCCGGGAATTAACCTTGTGAACCTACGCTGCACTCCCTCAATAGCAAGAATGCGACATTGGAATTCACCTACGTCACATGGTGACAATCTACGGCATCCTACACTCATTGGCGTCAAACCCATGGTCGCCACTGCCGCCCAAACAAATTTAAACATGTTGAAAATCCAGCGGCGACCAGAAAGACGCTACGACTCTCTGGGCGACTGAGGAGACGACTCACGAGCATACAGGCGACCCCCCGGCGACCATGTGGCGACAGCTTAGTCGCCTGTAGTCGCCTAAAAAAATCACCAAAGTGGGACAGGCCCATTACTCAGTGGGTCAGGCAGCATCTCTGGAGAAAAGGAATAGGTGATATATTGGCTTGAGACCCTTCCGCAGACTGAAAGTCAGGTATAGGGATCTGCATTCTCTTGACTTCATGAGAATGAAGGATGGTCTCACTGAAACGTACCGTCCTGACCCTAAAGTGGGAAGAGAGGATAGATGTTCACCAATGATTACACTAGTGGGTGAGCGGGGGGGGGTGGGGGAGGTGGGCATAGCTAGAAGAATTGAGGAGAGGGGGCCATTTAAACCTGACTTGTGCAGAAATTTCTTCTCCCAGAGGGTGGTGAATCTCTGGAACTCTCTACCCTTGGAGACCTGTGAAGGTGAGGTCGTTGGAAGTATATCTGAGGAGGAGGTGGCTGAAATCTTTGAAAGATCAAGGGATTGAGGGCTATGGGGAACTATGAGACATGAATGATGAAGCATAGAGCAGGTTGTATTGGATAGCGAGGCAGCTTTCAGGTGCTCCTTCATCTCATGGTGGGACCACACCTGGGGTATTCCCTGAGGTTCTCCTCCATCCCTGAGCAAAGACGTGCTGACCTTGAGCCGGCGAAGATCCACAAGATTGATTCCTTGGGTGGAGAGGCTTGTCCTGCGAGGACAGATGGAATAACATTGGCTGATTCTCCCTGGAATTGTGAAGAAGAGGAGGATGATTTCACTGAAGCACAGATTACTCAGAGAGACTCTGACAGGGCAGATGCGGAGAGACTGTTTCAAGGCTCCATAAAGTTGCAGGGGTGGGAGATTGCAACCTTCACGTGGTCCGCCCTGTTTCGACGAATGCAATCAACCCGGCGTGCACAGTCAAGTAAGATCAGATAGAACAAGTTGTCCTACAACGTTGGGCTGTACACGCCACACGCAAGAAGTTGCAAAGTGCTGGAACAGGCCCTTCGGCCCATCACACCCATGCCCACCTTTTTGACCTTCCCTTTGCACAGAGAGCCCAGAACTAGGGGGATGAAACTAGGGGATACCAAGTACATGGTAAATGGTGGTAAATGTTTAGTGCAGAGATCAGTCTCAGTTGAGTTTATTGTCAGGTGTACAGTGAAAATCATTCGTTGCACTCTAACCAGTCAGAGGAAAGACAATGGAATTACAATCAATCTATTTACAATCTACAGATACTTGTACTTGTAGGGAATGACGTTTTGTGCAAGGTAAAGGGAGCGAAGTCCGATCAAGGATAGTACGAGGCTCACCAAAGAGGTAGATAGTAGTTCAGCACTGCTCTCTGGTTGTGGTCGGATGACTCAGTTGCCAGATAAAAGCCTTCCAGAGAGAGTGAGAGTGAGAGTGCGAGAGAGAATGAGAGAGAAAGAGATTCTGCTAGGCCAGCAGTGGGAGATAGCAACACGGAGATAGACGCAAAATGCTGGAGAAACTCAGCGGGTCAGGCAGCATCTCTGGAGAAAAGGAATGGGTGACATTTCGGGTCAAGACTTCTTCAGATTGAGAGTCTGGGGAGTGGGAGTCTAGAGATATGAGTGTGAGACAGCATTCATTCTCATAGGCAGCGATTGACTACTAGTGAACTATTGTGTTTATTTTTTAGTTTAGAGATACAGGCCTTTCGGCCCATCGAGTCTGTACCGACCACCGATCCCCGCACATTAACATGATCGCACTTTACACATACACCAGGCCAATTAACCTACAAACCCGCACGTCTTTGGAGTGTGGGAGGAAACCAAAGATCTCGGAGAAAACCCACGTGGTCACGGGGAGAGCATACAAACTGCACCCGTAGTTGGGATCGAACCCGAGTCTCCAGCGCTGCTGTCCCACTTAGGAACCCTGAACGGTAACCTCTGGAGACTTTGCGCCCCACCCCTTAGGTTTCAGTGCGGTTCACGGACGTGTCCGGAGGTTTTTGTCAGTCTCCCTAATGGTCGAAAGTGGTTGAAACCACTTTCGACCATTAGGGAGACTGACGAAAACCTCCGGGAACCGCACGGAAACCTTGGGTGGGGCGCAAAGTCTCCAGAGGTTACCGTTCACATTTCCTAAGTGGGACAGGGGTATGAAGGCAGCAACTCTACATCTGCGCCACCCTGCCGCCCCGCTAAAGGAACGTCCTTTAATTCTGAGGCCGTTCCCACTGGTCCTCGCCCCTCCCACCCGTGGAAACAAAGAGGGTTGTGCTAATTACACGTGCCAGATTATTCCTCCTTTGCGACCTCACGTCAATGACCATCGCAGTGACTTCCCTTTTAGCTTCCGCAGTTCTTGTTTTCACCCGCTAACACATGATGTTTTCCAAGCCACCGGTTTCAGTAAACATCATTTGTCAAAATATGATTGAAATCCAAACTGTGAATAGGGCTGTTATCGACTCCTCAGCTAATGTGAGCCTTGCTTCACTGGGCATTGAGTGATTTGGACACTGCCAATAGTAGACCTGCAGCTAATTAAGTAGTAAGCAGGTGTGAAAAAACTAATTTAGAAGATCTTTCTAATTAATATTATTTACTTGTAGTATCCTAATAATTAGCTACCAAACAAATCCCGGGTGGTTTGCAGGCTCCATACTGCTTGGAGCGGTGTTGAATCTCTTTGTTGTATTAGTTTGCTGTTTTTGGCCTTTTAGATTTGACAATGGAATTGTTTGCAGCTCTGCTTTGCTGCTCAGGGAACAAGGATGTGCAGGAAGGAACTGCAGATGCTGGCTCAAACTGAAGATAGACACAAATGCCAGAGTAACTCAGCGGGACAGGGAGCATCTCTGGAGAGAAGGAATGGGTGACGTTTCGGGTCGAGACCCTTCTTCAGATCGAAGAATCGTCTGAAGAAGGGTCTCGATCCGAAACGTCGCCCATTCCTTCCCTCCAGAAATGCTGCCTGCCCCTCTGAGTTACTCCGGCATTTTGTGTCTATCTTCCATATAACAAGGATGTTTGATTTGCCATAACGCAGGGAGTTGGACATGCACCTCTCTCATGCTTTTCCCATGGAATGAGTTATGATAGAACCGCTCAGCCGTGCAAGAGGCCATTCAGCCCATCGGCATTGAAGAGCACCAGCCTTTTGGTTCTTTTATCTTATCCCAGCATATTTTTCTTATTGCTCCCGAGTTTTCCAAATTTCCATGGGTGGCACAGTGGTGCAGCTTGTTGAGCTTCTGCCTTGCGCCCGGTTCAATCCTGACCTCGGGTATTGTCTGTGCGGAGTTTGCACATTCTCCCTGTGATCATATCGGTTTACCCTGGTGCTGTAATTCCTCCCACATATCGAAGATGCAGGGGTTAGCAGGGGTTAATTTAGCACTCAAATCTTGCTAAGTGATAGAGTCTGTGCAGGGTGGGGGTTAGATACATAGAAAAATAGGTGCAGGAGCAGGCCATTCGGCCCTTCAAGCCAGCACTGCTATTCAATATGATAGAAACATAGAAAAATAGAACATAGAAATTAGGTGCAGGAGTAGGCCATTCGGCCCTTCGAGCCTGCACCGCCATTCAATATGATCATGGCTGATCATCCAACTCAGTATCCCGTACCTGCCTTCTCTCCATAGCCTCTGATCCCCTTAGCCACAAGGGCCACGTCTAACTCCCTCTTAAATATAGCCATTGAACTGGCCTCAACTACCCTCTGTGGCAGAGAGTTCCAGAGACCCACCACTCTCTGTGTGAAAAAAGTCCTTCTCATCTCGGTCCTAAAGGATTTCCCCCTTATCCTTAAGCTGTGACCCCTTGTCCTGGACCTCCCCAACATCGGGAACAATCTTCCTGCATCTAGCCTGTCCAACCCCTTAAGAATTTTGTAAGTTTCTATAAGATCGCCTGTCAATCTCCTAAATTCTAGAGAGTATAAACCGAGTCTATGCAGTCTTTGTTCATAAGACAGTCCTGACATCCCAGGAATCAGTCTGGTGAACCTTCTCTGCACTCCCTCTATGGCAATAATGTCCTTCCTCATGGATGATCATTGAATATCAGTACCCCATTCCTGCGTTTTCCCCATGTCCCAGTTGAAAGGAATGTGGGGGGAATAACATGAGAATAATGTGTCTGAAGAAGGGTCTCGACCCGAAACGTCACCCATTCCTTCTCTCCAAAGAGATGCTGCCTGTACTGCTGTGTTACTCCAGCATTTTGTGTCCATGAGAATAATGATGAATGGGTGGTTGATGGTCAGCGCCGACATGATGGGCTGAAGGGACAGTTTATGTGCTGTATTCTGTGTCATGTTGGCCTTCATTGCAAGGGAGTTTCGAAATAGTGAACTATTGCTACAAGTGTTCACGATCATAGTGATGCAGCGTGGGGACAGGCCCCTCAGCCCAACCTGCCCACGCCCACCAACATGTCCCATCTACACTAGTCTGCATTTGGTCCATATCCCCTCTAAACCTGTCCTATCCATCATATACCTGTCTAAATCTTTCTTAAACGTGGGATAACAACTGCCTCAACTACTTCTAACAGCAGCTCGTTCCATGCACCCACCACCCTTTGTGTGAATAAATTACCCCTCAGGTTCCGTCTAAATCTCCCCCCCCCCCCCCGCCCCCCATCTTAAACCTACGTACTCGGGATTCCCCTCCTCTGGGCAAGAGACACTGTGCATCTACCCGATCTATTCCTCTCATGATTTTGTACACCTCTATGAGATCACCTTAGCTAGATATCGCAAAGGGACCTGGAAAAGCTATTTGGCACACCTACTGTTCTTCTTTTATTGTACCGCTGCTGGCAAATTCATTTCACTTAAGTAACAAATAAAACTTGACTTGACTTGACTGCGTTCCCAAGGCAACGTCCAAGGAATAGGCATGGAAAAATATTTTTCTCAATCCCGGTGTCATTGGCAAAGCCAACATCTATTGTCTATCCCTAATTGATCCTGAACTGAGGAGCAAGTTTACTTTCGAGATACAGCGCGGAAACAGGCCCTTCGGCCCACCGGGTCCGCGCCGACCAGCGCTACCCACACATTAACACTGTCTTGCACCTGCTAAGGAAAATTTTTACATTGACCAAGCCAATTAACCTACAAACCTGCACGTCTTTGGAGTGTGGGAGGAAACCGAAGATCTCGGAGAAAACCCACGCAGGTCACGGGGAGAACGTACAAACTCCGTACAGACAAAGCACCCGTAGTCGGGATCGAACCCTGGTCTCTGGCACGGCAAACGCTATAAGGCAGCGCTTGCCGCGTCACCACCATTCCCCAAGGGGGGGGAGGGTCTTAGAAGTCGTCAGAAGGAGGAGCTCTGCACGGGAGCAGCAACTTACGCCAGAGAAATGCACAAAGTAACATGGGGGGAAACAAAATGGCAGGAACTCATAAAGGTACGAATGGGGAGAGATGAATGGGTGTAATAAGTGTTCTCCTAAGCTTATAAGCTCATCATCACCCACAGGCAAGTTGTTCTGAGCAAGTGCAGGTGCCCAAAAGAGAGAATGTTCAGAATGGTTCAAGTCCAATGCTCCCACAGGAAACCAGCCCCAGATGTGTATTATAGTGGAAATGGGACACATATTGTTCGATAATCCTGACTTTAAATCATGTTAACGTCACTCGGAAAATTCTTTCCCAAGGGCTGTGATTGCAAATTACAAACGCACGAAGAGTTATTCTCTTGCTCTCTCCTCCCTGGGATTTTCACGGTCCCTTCATCGCTGGAAGTCTATGCTGGCAAGGATTCCAAGCCTCTTGGCCTTGTGCCCATCATTCATACATAGATCCAGACTGGGGATGCAGCCATATCCTCATCCAACCCCTGGACACCGTGCCGCTACCCCCCACCACCCAACCCACCCCATCCGCCACACTGCATCCCCCAACTCTCCCCCCACCACCCCTGGGTGTTTGCAAAGTGAGCTAGAGCAGAAATCTGATGATCAATATCCCATTATTAGGGTGGCGCAGTGGTAGAGTTGCTGCCTTACAACACGAGAGACCCAGGTTCGATCCTGACTACGGCTGTAGGGAGCTTATACGTTTTCCCTGGGACCGCGTGGGTTTTCTCCGGGCGCTCCGGTTTCATCCCACACTCCAAACACACGCAGGTTTGTAGGTTAATTGGCTTCTGCAAATTGTCCCTGGTGTGTACGGTGGAACTAGTGAAAGGGGATCGCTGGCCAACGCAGACTGGGTTGCGGTGAAGGGCCTGTTTCCACAATGACAATGCATCTCTAAACTAAACCAAACTAAACTAAACTAATGCACTAACTGCTGCACCTCCATGTAGGCCAGAGGTTTGAAAGAGGAAATCTCCCAACCCTGTACTGAAAGCCTTCTGTCATACTCATCAGAACAATAGGAAGTGTCTCATAATGTATTCAATGCTGTGATAGTCCGGTCTCTGTAGATTACTTTCATGGGGTGTAGACTGTTGAAACTTTCTACCCACTGGGTTGTGGACATACTCAGAAATATAGAGACACAGGGACTGGCAGGAGAGTGGACTTGAAGCACAGTATAATCCCACTCAATGACAGAGCAAGCTGCACCCGCTGAGTTTCTCCAGCTTTTTGTGTAACCCTCGATTCTCCAGCATCTGCAGTTCCTTCTTTAACAAGCATCTGATCCTGCTGCATTCAGTTTTGTTCAGAGATACAGCCTGGAAACAGGACTTCGGCCCACCGAGTCCGCACTGACCAGCGATCCCTGCACACTAAAGGCACTGTCCCACAGTACGAGTAATTCAAGAGTTTCTCCCGAGTTTCCCCTGATTCAAACTCGGAGAATTACGATAATAGCCGCTCGTAGGTACTCGGGGCTCTCGTGGACATTTTTCAACATGTTGAAAAAACTTCACGAGTCTTCACGAGCTTACTGCATTTCCCGAGTACCTGCCGTTGGCGTTACGAGCTGCTAAGAGACGTCCCCGAGCTCCGACGTACCCGCTACGTTCATTCTACGTGCTTACCACGAGTTTGTTTTTTTTTTAACTCGGGAGAGCCCTTGAATGAACTCGTACAGTGGGACAGGGCTTTAACATTATCCCACACACGCTAGGGACAATGTTACAATTTTACCAAGCCAATTAACTTACTAACCTGTACGTCTTTGGAGTGTGGGAGGGAACCGAAGATCTCGGAGAAAACCCACGGAGGCCACGGGGAGAACGTACAAACTCCGTACAGACAACACCCGTAGTCAGGATCGAACCGGGGACGCTGGTGCTGTAAGGCAGTAGCTCTGCTGCCCTTTTCATTTCCTTGAAAGGAATGCACTTAAGAAAAAAACAGCAAATGGCACAACTGTTGAGAAGTTTGGGTAGAATCCGCGGAGAGGTACAATAATTGCGGGAGAAATGTTTATTGTACCCAACATTGAGATGGGTAATGTTTTCCAATATAAAATATTCTTATGTAATTTGTTCAATAAAGGCGGAAAGTTAAATTTAAATAAAGAAGTATCTTTCTGTGTTACATAAATTCCAAGATATTTGAATTTTTCATTTACTATTTTAAAAGGAAATTGTTGTAATATATGTGGGTTACTTTCCATTATTAGCATGATTTCACTTTTATTCCAATTAATTCTATATCCTGAAAACGAGCCATATTGAGTTATTAAATTTAATAAGTTTGGGATACTAACTTCAGGTTTTGTATTGTAAATTAATACATCGTCTGCATATCAGGACATTTTATTCTCAGTATCTTTGGTATTATACCCATATATTTCAGGATGGGATCTCACGCTTTCTGCTAATGGTTCTATTACGAGTGCAAATAATAGCGGGGATAACGGACATCCTTGTCTACAGCCTCTAGATAAGTTAAATTTAGCTGATAACATTTGATTTGTCGATATTCTAGCTGTTGGGTTAGTATATAAAAGTTTTACCCATGTGCTAAACCTCTCGCCCAATTGAAACATTTTCATAACCGAAAATAAATAGGGCCATTCTACTTGGTCGAAATCTTACTCAGCATCTAACTAAATAATTGCTAGATCTTTGGTAGTACTTCTTTTTGTGTATATAATATTAAATAATCGTCTCAGGTTATATGAAGAATACCGTTTTGGTATAAATCCTGTTTGATCCGGGTGTATTAATTTATAAATCACTGTCCTTAATCTTTGTGTAAGGATTTTAGTTCATATTTTTTGATCAGTATTTAGAAGAGCTATAGCTCTATATGAATCTGGATCATCCAGGTCCTTATCTATTTTTGGTATAAGTGTTATTATAGATGTATTTACTTCTAATTAAAAAAATTATGGAAAAAAAAAAAAAGAATTGGTGGAGAGGGAAACAAACTCGATGATGCCGAAATCAGTTTAGTTGAATTTAGTTTTGTTTATTATTGTCATGTGCACCAACATACAGTGAAAAACTTTTGTTTGCATGCTGTGCAGTCAAAGAATGGATAAAAACTATTGTGCACAGCTAAAGGATACAACATTTAATGCAGGAAGGATCGTGCCTAATATGTGTAGTTTTAGTTTAGTTCAGAGGTACAGCGCAGAAACAGGCCTTTCGGCCCACAATGGCCACCCCGACCAACAATCCCACTACACTAGGGACAGTTTGCAAACTTTACCAAAGCCAATTAACCTACAAACCTGTATGTCTTTGGAGTGTGGGAGGAAACCGGAGCGCCCGGAGGAAACCCACATGGTCACGGGGAGAACGAACAAACTCCGTACAGTCGGGTCGAACCTGGGTCTCTGGCGCTATAAGGCAGCACTCTCTGAATGCTGAGAATGTTCTGCCTTTATTTTTATTGTTTTACATTAAGTGTTGCTCGGCCGATGAAGCACTAATTGAACTTGACATTGTGGGAAATCTCACAGCCGAAATTCCACCCCCGTAAAGTTCCCACTAACAACAATGATGATCCTTTGATTGAGTAAGTAAGTTTATTGGCCAAGTATTCACATACAAGGAATTTGCCTTGGTGCTCCGCCCACAAGTAACAACATGACACACAGTGACAGTTACGAATGACTCTGAAAACTAAGACTAAACATTAATAATAATAAGCCATTAATGATAAAACACCATTGATCAAGCATGTGAACCAACAAAATACCAGATCAAAGGGAGGCTACAGATTTTTGGCTGCTGAGTAGAGCAACTACTCGTGGATAAAAACTGTTTTGGCTTTAAGTTTCCCTATGGAAGTGTACGTATTAGCCAGAATAACTGTATATGTCCTCGGAGAAATGCCATGAAATCCTTTAAGCCCTCCTGTGAGAAAAGACAGGGCTTCGATTCAACACTTCTTCTGCAAGAATGTGTGTCCGGCCACCAAACACACCATTTAGTAGCACAGTGGCGAATGGTAACGTTTCTGTCTCACACCGCCAGAGACCCGGGTTCGATTCTGACTAGGGGGCGCTGTCTTTACGGAAGCTGTACGTTCTCCCTGTGCCCGCGTGGGTTTTCTCCGGGATCTCCAGTTTCCTCACACACTCCAAAGACGTACAGGTTTTGTAGGTTAATTGGAGGGATAAATTGTAAATTGTCCCTAAAGTGTGTAGGATAATGCTATTGTGCGGAGTTCGCTGGTCGGCACATACTCAGTGTGCAGAAGGGCCTGTTTCTATGCTGTATCTCTAAAACTAAAACTAAACTAAAGGGGCTGTAGTTTAGTTTAGTTTTAGCACTTAAGGTCTTAAGGGGCTGTCCCACTTGGGCGACCTAATTGGCGAGTTCGGAAGAGTTTAAAAAAATGACATGTTGAAGACCTCCTTCAACTATGTAGAAGACCTCCTCCAACAATGTTGAAGACTAGCTACGACTAACTTCGGGAAAAGTGGACACCGAATAGTGGAGAGTGAAGACGACCTCCTTCGATCTCCTTCGACTAAGATGAAGACTATCTACGACTACTTTCGACTACCCTAGATTACCTACGACTAACATGCCGACCTACTACGACTAAACCTACGAGTAAAAAAAGTATCAATTTTTTCCATGGCCACATTTTTTTACTCGCGGGCATTTTTAACATATTGGACAAAACGCCGCGACCTAGCTGAGACCTCGAGTATATGGAGACCACTCTCGAGCATGAAGGAGAGTTACAAAGACCTCCTACAACCTCGTGGCGACCATGCTGCGAGTATGGGTCGAGGGCAAACTCGCCAGAACTTGCGGATTAGGTCGCCCAAGTGGGACAGGCCCTTAAGACTCTGCAGTTGACAAATTAACTGTAAATGCCTTCTCTGTGCCGCCCATCATTAAACACACAGAGACTCCAGTCCAAACTATATTTCGTCAGCACCTACACTGGAACATTGCACCTTCTACACTGGATACTTTCAAGAGAGAGCCAGATAGGGCTCTTAAAGATAGCGGAGTCAGGGGATATGGGGAGAAGGCAGGAACGGGGTACTGATTGGGGATGATCAGCCATGATCACAATGAATGGCAGTGCTGGCTCGAAGGGCCGAATGGCCTCCTCCTGCACCTATCGTCTATTGTCTATAACATATTTTTCACGTGGATTGTGATCTGGTCTACTCTACACCTGTCCTGGGTTTGCCCAGAACTGCAGAGATTTTCGATCACATCCGCTAACATCTAAGGCCTTGGAGGGTGCAAAAGGCAGCCGAGAAAAGATTCTTTTCATGAATCTCTCCCGGGCTGTCAGCCAAGAGATGTCTAGGCCAGAGCATGTAGCCTGCCAGAACTCACTGAAAGTTTAGGATGTTGGAACGGTGTGAGGGGGCTGTGGAGGATTAGGTTACTGACTGGCTAACATGCAGGGAAACTTGTTTACATGACCGCTCAGTAGGAATAACCAGGATCCAAGCCACAGCCTCAATCTAAGGGTCAACATGGAATGTAGACACAAGGAATGGCCCAGTTCTGCTCCTAGAACCTATGAGCTTACAGGAGAATGGGGTTGGGAGGGAAAGATAGATCCGCCATGAGTAGACATAGAAACATAGAAAATAGGTGCAGGAGGAGGCCATTCGGCCCTTCGAGCCTGCACCACCATTCAATGTGATCATGGCTGATCATCCAACTCAGTATTCCGTACCTGCCTTCTCTCCATACCCCCTGATCCCTTTAGCCACAAGGGCCACATCTAACTCCCTCTTAAATATAGCCAATGAACTGGCCTCAACTACTTTCTGTGGCAGAGAATTCCACAGATTCACCACTCTCTGTGTGAATTTTTTTTTAATCATCTTGGTCCTAAAAGACTTCCTTCCCCTTATCCTTAAACTGTGACCCCTTGTTCTGGACTTTCCCAACATCGGGAACAATCTTCTTGCATCTAGCCTGTCCAACCCCTTAAGAATTGTGTAGGTTTCTATAAGATCCTCCCTCAATCTTCACCTGATGAGATCTCCCCCTCAATAGACCTGATGGGGCGAATGGCCTACTTCTGCTCCTATCACTTATGAACGTATGAACTGCAGATTACAAAAAAAGAGGCACAAAGTGCTGGAGTAACTCAGCGGGTCAGAAGCATCTCTGGAGAACGTGGATATGGGACATTTCGGGTCAGAAGTGCCCAACTTGAAACGTCACTTATCCAAGTTCTCCTGGGATGCAGCCTGACCTGCTGAGTTACTCCAGCACTGTGTGTCGTTTTTGAATGGTGGTGAGGTGCACAGGAAGTCTACAAGAAGGAGGGACCCTTCTTCAGACTGGAGAAGGGTGTCGACCCGAAACATCACCCGTTCCTTCTCCCCAGGGATGCTGCCTGTCCCACTGAGTTACCCCAGTGCTTTGTG
>OY740815.1:5707621-5794069 GCA_963514005.1 Raja brachyura
ACCTCAGCCCGTCAGACGGCATCCCTGGGGAACATTGATAGGTGACACCTTGAGTCGGGACCCTTCTTCACTTCAGACCGTGAGAGTTCAGACTGAGAAGCTTGAAGAAGTCTCACTGTCTGAAGAAAACTCCCGGCCTGAAATATCACCTATCCACATTCTCCTGGGATGCCACCTGGCCCGCTGAGTTTCCCCAACACTTTGTACCTGTTTTTTCTCCTTTTCTTTTGTAAACCAGCATCTGCAGTTCCTGGTTTCTATAGTTCCCTTGTTGTAACACCTTTTCGAAAGCATCCATCTTATCAATCCCCCTCAGAATCGTTGCTTTCACCTCTATTTGCCAGACCCCCACTAAGTATTGGCCCAACCTGCTCTAACTGCAACATATAGATGGACATTGGGTGTGATGGCAATGAGCCAGGTCCCCTTTTAACATCCCACTGTTCAACATTTAGTTCAGTTTAGAGCTACAGCGTGGAAACAGGCCCATCGGCCCACCATGTCCGTGCCGGCCCGCAATCCCGCACCTCAACGCTATCCTAGCACACACTCGGGACAATTTACATTGATACCAAGCCAATTAACCTACAAACCTGTACGTCTTTGGAGTGTGGGAGGAAACCGAAGATCTCGGACAAAACCCCGTTGGTATGTAAACCTTCACCACGGTGCCTAGATCAGCATCGCGAGCTCCCTCTCTATAAAGTCCAAATACTCCCCCTTCCAAAGAAAACAAACTTAACTTCCATAATGTGCCATTATAAGTTAAATTTCCAATATTTCATCTGCGCTGGAACTGTGAGTGCAGAAACATATGTAGAACATGTAGAGGAGAACGAAGAGGACAGGACTTATGTAAACTGATAAAATATTTTAACACAATGACAATTTCCGTGCAAAAGATATCTCTCTTAACAAGAAACCTTTGCAATGTAGACAGACTCAAAATGCTGGTGTAACTCAGCGGGTCAGGCAGCATCTCTGGAGGCTCTTCTTTGAAGAAACAAAATTGTCTGAAGAAGGGTCTCGACCCGATACGTCACCTATTCCTTTTCTCCAGAGATGCTGCCTGTCCCGCTGAGTTACTCCAGTATTTTGTGTCTAACCTCAGTGTAAACCAGCAGCTCCAGTTCCTTCCTAAAAACATTGGGGTGACACACACAAGACTGAAAGCGTTAAATATCCTGACCAGATAGCAGTGAGCTTTCATCGAGTGCATAAATATTAGACTGTGGTATCAGGTGAACGTGTAATCTACAACATGTCAACTGCAGCTTCCTCACTTACAGAGCCCTGTCTGAAGAAGGGTCTCGACCCAAAGCGTCGCCTATCTCCTTCGCTCCTTAGATGCTGCTGCACCCGCTGAGTTTCTCCAGCCTTTTGTGTACCCCCGGTGTTTTATAACTTGCTTCTCAAGATAAAATTGCTGACATGGTAATAATAGGAATGGTCTTCAAATGGCCGAAAGGCCAATGATGTTCTGTTTGTTCTTACGTAAAATGAACGTCATATGAAAGTCCTGGGATGTCAGGACTTTCGTATGAGGAAAGATTGGATAGACTCGGCTTGTACTTGCTGGAATTTAGAAGATTGAGGGGGGATCTTATAGAAACGTACAAAATTCTTAAGGGGTTGGACAAGCTAGATGCTGGAAGATTGTTCCCAATGTTGGGGGAGTCCAGAACAAGGGGTCACAGTCTAAGGATAAGGGGGAATTCCTTTAGGACCGAAATGAGGAAAACATTCTTTACACAGAGAGTGGTGAGTCTCTGGAATTCTCTGCCACAGAAGGTAGTTGAGGCCCGTTCATTGGCTATATTTAAGAGGGCGTTAGATGTGGCCCTTGTGGCTAAAGGGATCAGGGGGTATGGAGAGAAGGCAGGTACGGGATACTGAGTTGGATGATCATCCATGATCACATTGAATGGCGGTGCAGGCTCGAAGGGCCGAATGGCCTACTCCTGCACCTATTTTTCTATGTTTCTATGTTTCTATGTAAAGGTTTAGTTTGGTTTAGTTTACAGATACGGCATGGAATCAGGCCCTTCGGCCCACTGAGTCCGTGCCGACCAGCGATCCCTGCACACCAACACTATCCCACACACACACGGGACACACAAAACAGCACCGCACGATGGCGCAGCGGTAGAGTTGCTGCCTTACAGCGCCAGATTCGATTTTGTACATTCTCCCCGTGACCTGCGTGGGTTTTCTCCGGGTGCTCCGGTTTCCCCCCACACTCCAAAGACGTACAGGTTTGTGGGCTAATTGGCTTGGTAAAATTGCAAATTACCCCTAGTGTGTGTAGGAGAGTGTTAGTACATGGCGATCGCTGGTTGGCACGAACTCGGTGGGCCGAAGGGCCTGTTTCAGCGCTGCATCTGTAAAACTAGACCTCGGTGAATTACTTGGACATCATGCAGAGTGCAGAGCTACCCACTCTCTGGAAGTATTGGCAGACTGATCTTTCTTTAATGCCCAGGATTACGCTGTTGAAATGTCTAGGGTGCTTGAACTGACATGTGGAAGAATCAATATTGAATGAAATTTTGAATTTTTTAACGTGACACTTTGACACAATCAAACTGGAAGGCTTATGTTCTTCAGGTGAGCCCACAATCCCCTCATGGTTTGCGAACAAAATTTGGAAAGAGCCTTTTAATTGCAAGGATGCCAGAGTGGAGGCATGATCGCATTAGAGATTTTTAAACAAATCCAGGCATTAGTCAATGTCTCTTGCAGATGTGGAGGCAATAGATTATCATGCAACAGAATATTTTGTGCAGAAATCCATCCACAATTAATCAGAAATACCAACCTCTTTTATTCCAAATGGAAGATGGAATTTCGTTACTTTAGAAAGATGTTTAAACAATTAGCCGCTCTCAGTCTGCACGAGATTATCAATCACAGCTGGCAAACATTAGAAAAGCATGAGAGGTGATTTCATTGAAACACAGAAAAATTCTTGACAGGTTAGATACCAAGAGGCAGGATCTCCTGAGAGTCTAGACCATCAAACCAACCCTTCCAATGACTCCATCTACACTTCACGCTGCCTCGGCAAGGCCAGCAGCATAATCAAGGACGAGTCGCACCCCCGCCACTCCCTCTTCTCCCCTCTCCCATCGGGCAAAAGGTACAGAATTGTGAAAACGCACACCTCCAGATTCAGGGGCAGTTTCTTCCCAGCTGTTATCATGCAACTCAATCATCCCACCACAACCAGAGAGCGGTCCTGAACTACTATCTACCTCATTGGTGACCCTCGGACTATCCTTGATCGGACTTTGTTGGCTTTACCTTGCACTAAATGTAATTCCCTTACCATGTATCTATGCACTGTAAATGGCTCGATTGTAATCATGTATTGTCTTTCCGTTGACTGGATGGCAGGCAACAAAAAGCTTTTCACTGTACCTCTGTTAGTGTGATAATAAACCAAACTGTAAACTGATGGGTTTGCGTTGAGGACTGCGAAGAGTGCCAGTCTTTGGAATTCTCTACCCCAGCGGGCTATAGATGAGGACCTTCAAGGTTGCGATCAAAAGATGTGTAGGCATGGACGGTGTTGAAAATAATGGGGCAAAGTGAACTAATATGCTCTTAAAGATAGCGGAGTCTTCAGACTGATCGCTCCATAGATGCTGCCTCACCCGCTGGGGATTTGGGGATTTGGGGAGAAGGCAGGAACGGGGTACTGATTGGGGATGATCAGCCATGATCACATTGAGTGGCGGTGCTGGCTCGAAGGGCCGAATGTCCTACTCCTGCACCTATTGTCTATTGTCTATTGTCTAATATAGCGATTCATATTCTCTGCAGTTTAGAAGATTGAGGGATGACCTTATTCAGACATCCTAAGAGGATTTGACAGGGTAGAAATTGAGATGTTTTACCGAGAGGGAGCATCATGAACAAGAGAATGTAGCTGCAAATAAGTGCCTGGTCATTTAAAACTGAGGTGGGTACATTGTTTCTGAGTTACATCTGGGAAGCATGTAAAATATCACAACTTCCTCAATTCAGCCCCGTGACAGTATAGATATCTGAAGATGCAACATTGACAGGGAGGTGGAGACATTGGTGGAGGGAAGGGGCTATCACAATGTACCATCAGTAACATAAACTCTTCAGAACCTTTTCCCCCAAGATAGAAGATCAAATACGAGAGGGCATAGCTTTACATTGAGAGGGGCAAAATTTAATGGGGACATGGAGAGATTTTCACAGAGTGCAGTGGGGGCAAGTTACAGAATGCAATTAACCTGCCAACTATCCCACCCGGGCAATTACACATGAGGTTGGGATCGAACCCAGGTCTCTGGCTCTATGAGGCAGCAGCTGTGCCACTGTGCCGCCCATAATACTTATTCTATAATACTTCATCTGCAGACAGGGACGGGATGAATTTGTCAGCGAAAGAACAGTAACTGCCATGTAATAGAGACAAATCGCTGGAGTAACTCAGCGGGTGAGGCAGCATCTCTGGAGAAAGGAAATAGGTGATGTTTCGGGTCGAGACCCTTCTTCAGACTCAGTCTGAAACGTCACCCATTCCTTTTCTCCAGAGATGCTGTCTGACACGCTGAGTTACTCCAACGTTTTGTGTTTATCTTTGGTTTAAACCGGCTCCTGCAGTTCCATCCTACACAAGTACCATGTAATATTGCTTTTAGCTCATTAATGTTGATCATGATAAGCATTAATAGCTCGGGAAGGGGGGAAGAAAGAGGAAGGATTTGCATTTGTTTTAAAATAAAAAGTTCTGATAGTTTAGTTTTACTTTAGCGATACAGCATGAGAACAGGCCCTTCGGCCCACAAGCCTGTGCTGTCTGACAATCACCCACGCACACTAACACTATCCTACACACATTAGGGACAATTGACATTTATACCAAGCCCATTAGCCTGCAAACCTGTATGTCTTTGGAATGTGGGAGGAAACCGAAAATCTTGGAGAATTTTGGAGAACGCACGCGGGTCACGGGGAGAACGTGCAAACTCCGTACAGACAGCAACCACAGTCAGGTCTCTGTTACTGCGCCACCGTGCCGCCCTTTGCAAGCAAAGGGTTTGCATTTGTTTTGAAACTAAATGCCCTGATGGATCTTACACTCCCGTCCGAAGAGGCTACGGATTTCGGGCGCAAGCGTTCCTGCGCAAAGAAAGAGTCCCCTCACCTTGAGGCAACCTTCCGGTCCTCCTGCGGGCTGAGCCTGCAGCTTTGTTGTCCTGGCTTAATATCCAGAGACACGGATGCCAGATGGCAGCAATCTGTTCCAATTCGGGATTGTGTTCCCTGCCAGTCAGGTTCCATGTAATAACAGAATCGCTTTGTCGGGAGATTAAAAGGTGCTAATTCCATCCCTAACCATCTCAATCAAAACCATGTGTGGAGTTTGGCTGTAAAATCCCATTTATTTGTATTAAATTATCTGTTTCAGTTTAGCGGGGGTGGGGCAGGTTGATAATGGGGGGGGGGGGGGGGGAAGGGGGCTGATGGATCCGCCTAGCAACAGAGGAGGCAAAGCTTGGGTCTAATATATGGAGATAAGGCCATGGAGTGATGCAGTGTGGAAACAGGCACTTCGGCCCAACTAGCCCACGCCAACCAACATAGTCCCATCTGCCTGCGTTTGGCCCATATCCCTCCAAACCTGCCCTATCCATGCACCTGTGTAAGTGGTTCTTAAACATTGCGATCGTCCCATCCTCAACTACCTCCTCCGGCAGTGGCCGAAATCCGTGACCACCAAGTTAAAAAAAGTTTCCTCCCCACAATCAGGCTCTTTTGCACCGCACTACGCAACACTAACCTCAGTGACTATTAATGCTTACGAAAGAACTGCTGATGCTGGAAAAATCGAAGGTGGACAAAACTGCTGGAGAAACTCAGCGGGTGAGGCAGCATCTATGGAGCGATCAGTCTGAAGAAGGGTCTCGACCCGAACGTCATCTATTCCTTCGCTCCATAGATGCTGCCTCCAGCATTTTTGTCTACCTTCAGTAACCATTAACTTAACTTCTCCTGACTATGTCTTTTGTTGCACTGTGGACAGTGGGATTTTTGTTGTACTTTCGTTTATGGGCTCATTAAACTGACAATTTCATTGTTCCGTTGTCTGTACATATGACAATTAAACACTCTCGATTCTTGGCTCTCTTGACTCTTGTAACCCATCTCATCCACTGCCCCCTGTTTAAGGGTGAATTCTGCCCCTCTCTCCTGGTGTAATATCCAGGTGATTCCAGACAGGTTAGTGTGGGAGTGGGTCAGGGGTGGGACATGGTGAGAGATGTCAACAGCAAACTGGTCCCATTTCTGTGCAACTCTGGGTGCAAGAACTTCAGATTAAAGAATTGTACCCTTCCAAATCTCTAGTCTCCCTCTCCCATGACTGGGGTCTCGCACCGAATCCTCACCCATTCCTTCTCGACAGAGACTGCTGCCTGTCCCGCTGAGTTACTCCAGCATTTTGTGTTTACCTTAAGCCCCTGTCCCACTGTACGAGGTAATTAAAGGGGTTGGACAGGCTAGATGCAGGAAGATTGTTCCCGATGTTGGGGAGGTCCAGGACAAGGGGTCACAGCTTAAGGATAAGGGGGAAATCCTTTAGGACCGAGATGAGAAGGACTTTTTTCACACACAGAGAGTGGTGGGTCTCTGGAACTCTCTGCCAGGGTAGTTGAGGCCAGTTCATTGGCTATATTTAAAAGGGAGTTAGATGTGGCCCTTGTGGCTAAGGGGATCAGAGGGTATGGAGAGAAGGCAGGTACGGGATACTGAGTTGGATGATCAGCCATGATCATATTGAATGGCGATGCAGGCTCGAAGGGCCGAATGGCCTACTCCTGCACCTAATTTCTTTGTTTCTGTGTTCTAAAGGAATTCCACCTGTCTTACTTTGGAAAATGTCTTTCGAGCTGAGCGCTCAGTAACCACTAGGGTAGAGGATCCAAAAGTTAACGAGTGTTCCCAGCCGCCCAACGCCAAGCTGGACTCCCATGGCTTCAAGAGAGAAGATGGAGTGAATGAGGCAGCTGTCTCGAGTGCAATCCATGGTATTGCCATTGAAAGAGTAGACAATGAGAAAAGATACTAGGTTGACAAAAGTGCTGGAGAAACTCAGCGGGTGCAGCAGCATCTATGGAGCGAAGGAAATAGGCAACGTTTCGGGACGAAACGTTGCCTATTTCCTTCGCTCCATAGATGCTGCTGCACTCGCTGAGTTTCTCCAGCACTTTTGTCTACCTTTGATTTTCCAGCATCTGCAGTTCCTTCTTAAACAAAAGATACTAAGCTGGCAAGAGGGACGAAACGTTGCCTATTTCCTTCGCTCCATAGATGCTGCTGCACTCACTGAGTTTCTCCAGCACTTTTGTCTACCTTCAATTTTCCAGCATCTGCACTTCCTTCTTAAACAAAAGATACTAAGCTGGCAAGAGGGAGTTAGCAATGTTTTCCATGTGATCAGTACATGAAGCGTACAAGGAATAGTAGCAGGAGAAAGTTATTTGGATCATAATTTATAGGAGCAGATTTTTTTGTGCAGTTCCTTTTTTCGTCTGATTTACTCCAGCCTTTTGCGTTTTGTTTCAGTGTTTGATAGATCTTGCTGTCTGCTGGCAATATTGAATGGCTGGGCGATGCTTTATTAACAGCCCAGTGGGTATTTGCAACAGCCAAAGAGCCAAGCATCACAGGCAAAAATAGTTTATCCGATCCAGTCACAAGGTGGCGCCAACAATGGCTGCCTCGCCAACAGTCTGTCTGTCCTTCCCCTTCTTTGTGTTTTAATTGTATGTGTTAAATGAATGTTTTTATTGTTCTTTAGGTTGTTTTATGTGGGGGGTTGAGGGGGGGGGGGAGTTGGGAGAAACTTTTTCTAATCTCTTACCTCGATGGAGATGCGTTTTTTTCCCATAACGTATCTCCGTCAGCACTGCGGCCTAACATCGAGGAGTTGGCGGCCTTTGTTGGATTTTGAGAGCTCCATCGCGGAGCTCGCAATCCCTTTGCCAGGGGGTCGGCCTCGGAGCTCCAAGCCGCGGACTTAACATCACGGAGCCCGCAGGTCTCCGGTCAGAGACCGGCTTCGGGAACTCCAAGCCGTGAGAGTATCGGCCGCCCCGACGCAGGAGTTTCGATCGCCCCGACGGATGATGGTTCGACTGCCCCGACCGCGGGAGAATAAAAGAGGGAGAAGATTGGACCTTCCATCATAGTAAGCAACGTGGGGAATCCACTGTGGTGGATGTTTATGTTGACTTTTATGCAGTTGTGTGTCTTGTTGCTTTTTTTCCATATGGCTGTACGGTAATTCGCATATCACTGTATCTTATTTGGTACACATAACAATAAAATACCTCTGAAACCTTTGAGGATGCAGTCTTAACATAAACAGTTCATGAGTTCATAGGTTCCAGGTGCAAAATAAGGCCATTCGGCCCATCAAGTCTATGCTACCATTCAATCATGGCTGATCTTCCCCCTGCCTTATCCCCATAACCCCTGACGCTCATGCTAATCGAGACTTTATTAATTTCCTCCTTAAAAATATCCATTGACTTGGTCTCCACAGCCTTCTGTGCAATGAACGTCACAGATTCCACGATCCTTGTGTCTGCTTGGCCATTCACTCAGATTAAGGCTCATCAACCGCAGGGCAAATTTCCAACACTAACACCTCATTCCCTCAATACCTAAAAATCTATTGACCACTATCATGAATATACTCGACAATTGAGACGCCATAACTCCATTTTATTTTTGTTTGACTTAGTTTAGAGATACAGCGAGGAAACAGGCCCTTCGGCCCACCGAGTCCGCACTGACCAACGATCCCCACGCATTAACATACACCAGGAGCAATTTACCCCACTTATAAAAAGCCAATTAACCTACAAACCCGCACGACTTTGGAAGAGAGAAGCCACGCAGGTCAACGTACAAACTCCGTACAGACAGCACCCGTAGTCGGGATCGAACCCGGGTCTCTGGCGCAGCAAGCGCTATAAGGCAGCGACTCTGCCACTGCACCACCGTGCCGCTCTATTTGGTAGAGAATTCCAAAGATTCGCCCTCCTCCCCCCCCCCCCCCCCCCTCCCGGGTGAAGACATTTCTTCTCGTCTGTGTCCTGAATGGCTGACCTCTTTTCTTGAGATTGTGACCCCTGGTTCCTACATCCCTAGCCGGGGGAAATATCATCCTTGCATGGCTCCTGTCAAGCCCTGTGAAAACGTTGTGCGCGTTTCACTCACATAGCCTTGCATTTTTCTAAACTCAAGAGACTGCAGGCTCAGTCTGTTTAACCCCCCCTGCCATCTCAGGAATCAATCTGACAAAACCTCACTGCACTCCCTCAATCACAAGTAAATCCTTCCTTAGTTGGGGAGAGAACAGACCTGCAGACAATCTTCCAGATGCGGCCTTACCAGAGCCCTATATAATTGGAGCAAGATGTGTCTACTCTTCTACTCAAATCCTCTTGCAATAAAGCCCAACACACTGTTTGCTTTAGTAATTGCTCGCTGTACCTGCATATTAACTTTCAGCGATTCACAGACGCCCAGGTTCCTTTCAACACCAACACGTTTCAATATTTATCATGTAAGAGGGATGAATTCAACACTCTGCTTTACGAGGCCTCGGTCCAGGGACACACAGTGGTGCAGCGGTAGAGTTGCTGCCTTACAGCACTAGAGAGCCAGGTTCAATCTGAACCTGGAGTCTAAAGAAGGGTTTCGGCCCGAAACGTTGCCTATTTCCTTCGCTCCATAGATGCTGCTGCACCCGCTGAGTTTCTGCAGCACTTTTGTCTACCCAGGTTCAATTATGACTAAGTCTAGCTGTCTGTGCGGAGCTTGTACGTTCTCCCTGTGACTGCGTGGGTTTTCTCCGGGTGCTCCGGTTTCTTACCATGCAGGTTTGTAGGTTAATCGGCTTACGTGAATTGCCCCTAGTGTGAATAGGATAGAACTAAGTGTATGGGTGATCACTGGGTCAGCACGGACTCGGTGGGCCGAAGGGCCTGTTTCCGCTCTGTATCTACTATGTCTGAAGTCCAATACACCACAGCAACAGGGCAAGAACAGGATGACAAGATCAGCAGAACATTTAGGACAGATTGCAGGCGATATTGATGTACACATGCGCAACGTGCTGGCATGTGGACTCTTGAAAATAATCAATAATAAGTTATAGCGGAGAGAAGCTGGATCTATATCTGTGTAGGAAGGAACCGCAGAAGCTCGTTTAAACCGAGGATAGACACAAAATGCTGAAGTAACTCAGCGGGACAGGCAGCATCTCTGGAGAGAAGGCATGGGCGACCTTTCGGGTCGAGACCCTTCTTCAGACATATCTCCCCACATAAATATCCATCGCCCGTACCAGCAAGGGGTTAAGTGCACAGAACATGTTAAAGGCAGTGCTCTGCGGTCAGCAAAATCCCCGGGGTGGGGGGGAGAGTGTCGCTGCCAGCTGATCCCTCCAAATTTAATGAGGCAGATTTTTAATTGGGCAGAAAGTCAAGAAATCCCAACTAATTCTGATTACATTTGTTGTTTCCCCTCCGATCCCTAACCCTCCACCTACCCCCCCTCCCCCCCATCCCCACCGCTACTAACCACTTCCACTAACACCCCATCCCCCCAACCCTTTCCAACCCTCCCTCCCCCCCTCCCCCCATGGATTCTTGGGAGATAATGCCTCGATAAATGAGACCGGAGTCAAGTGTGTGTGGGTGACGGGGGGGGGGGGGAAGGGGGAGAATAGAAGTGAGTGTGAGTGTGAGGGGGAGGGGGGGAGCGAGGGGGAGTGAGGGGGGTTAGGGGGGTAAGGGGGGGAGGGGGTGGGTAAGGGGAGAGGGGGGAGAATATAAGTTAGTGTGAGTGTGAGGGGGAGGGGGGGAGTGAGGGGGAGTGAGGGGGGTTAGGGAGGTAAGGGGGGGAGGGGTGGGTAAGGGGAGAGGGGGGAGAATAGAAGTTAGTGTGAGTGTGAGGGGGGGTGAAAGGGGGGAGTGTGGGGGAGTGTGGGGGGGGTAAGGGTGGAGGGGGGGAGAATAGAAGTTAGTGTGAGTGTGAGGGGGAGGGGGGGTGAAAGGGGGGGAGGGTGGGAGAGGGGGAGGATGGGGGAAGGTAAGGGGGAGGAGGGGGGGAGAAAGTAAAAGTGAGTGTGAATGTGCGTGAAGTGTGTGTGTGTGTGTGTGTGTGACTCTCACTGAGAGAGTACATATGTGTAGGTGTGAGTTTGGTAGTGCGAGTGTGCGCATGAAACAGTGTAAGTGTGAACGGGCGCTCACGATTGAGAACGCATGTGGCTGTGAGAAAGAAAGTGTGTGTGTGGGAGAGAATGAGTGAGGGTGCAAGAGTGAATGAGAGAGAGAGAGTGTGAGAGTGAGAGAGTTCGAAAGGCTAAGTGTGAGTGAGATTGTGTGAGTGAGAGTGTAAAGGAGAAAGGGAGTGAGAGAGATAGAGAGAAAGAGAAAGAAAGAACGTGAGATGAAGGGGTGCGTGAATGAGCACATCACAAGCCCAAACCATACCAATTGTTGCCAGGACATCTTCAGGAACACAGTTTGTTTGGACCGAGGTTTGTGAGTAGCTCCCTACTGAGTCCATGGGACTCTCTGCTATCTTGAGTTAGATAGAGCTCTTAAAGATAGCAGAGTCAAGGGATATGGGGAGGAGGCAGGAACGGGGTACTGATTGGGGATGATCAGCCATGATGACAGCGAATGGCGGTGCTGGTTTGAAGGGCTGAATGGCCTCCTCCTGCACCTATTGTCTGTTGTCTACTACACATGTCAATGGGCCGATCTTGTTTTGTAATCATGAGCGTTTAAAAGTTAAGGGCCTGTCACACTAGCGCGCGATTAGACGCGACAAGCGCGACAAATTCGGACGCGGGGGTCGCGTGGGGGTCAGGCGATCCCGGTGCGAGTGAAGGGCCTGTCCCACTAACGCGCGATTACACGCGCGACGTCCGAAGGAAGGACGTTATTTTTCATCACGTGACGATGCGCATGAGCATGCGCGTTGCACGACGTCGGGCAGTGACGTCATCACGCAACGCCACGCTGAAGACGCACAACGTCAAAACGTCATCACGTTCTGCGCGACAGGATTTTGCCGCGCGTAATTTTTAAGCAGTGTCGGTTTTTGGACACTACGCGCGATGTCGACACCAGCTACAAACGAGTCCGCGCAACTCCACGAGACTCCGGCGATCGCAGTGGGACAGGGTCACGCGAGGCCGGACGACTAAAGCGACCACGGTAGGTCGCGCTTGTCGCGTCTAATCGCGCGCTAGTGTGACAGGCCCTTTAAGGGCCTGGCCCACTTAGCCGTCATTTGCGCGCCATTTACGCGACCTCCAAAAATGTGGTTGATGCGTTGTGACGCACTTGTAACGTGTGGGTTGCGTGGGACCAGACGCATGGAGAGGCGTGGAGGAGTGTGGAGTGTGGAGAGGCACGGCGCTCTTGGATTTCATGCTGCGTGACGTATCGCGGACGCACACTGGCACATTGGCGTCGCACGCTGGCGTCCCGTCGTCTCACGTGTGTCTCGTGGTGACGCATGGTCAGAAGTCACCGAGCGTAACCATGCATCGCCGCACACCGCAGGTTATTAGAATGTCACGCGCACCAGACAGCACGATGACGCGTGATTTGCGCGCAACATCGCACGTAACGACGCATCGACCTATTTTACATATGACGCGTTAATGAGGCACAAATGACAGCCAAGTGGGACAGGCCCTTTAGGCTGCGGACTGTGCCGCACACAATTTACACTGCAGCCCTGCTCCAGTTACCCGGTTGCGGTAGACTGGGCACCTTCCTGTGACCAAGGGCAGGTACTGAAGATTAGCCCCAACTCCTCTGGGGCTCAGCGGAGGAAAGACAAAAGAGATAGAGTGTCCGTATCTGTCCAGTTTCAGTGGGAACGCAGCTTCCTCAGTGCCCACGCTCCTCCGCCCAATGACGCGGTAAAAGAAAACAAGGGCACCTAATAGAGTTGCTGCGTGACAGACCCCGGTTCGATCCTGACTAACGGTGCTGTCTGTATGGAGTTTGTACGCTCTCCCCGTCACCTGCGTGGGTTTTTTCCGCGATCTCCGTTTTTTTCCAACACTCCAAAGATGTAAGGGTTTGTAGGGTAATCGGCCTGGTACAATTATTAATTGTAAAGGATAGTGTTAGTGTGCAGGGATCGCTGGTCGGCACAGATTCGGTGGGCCGAAGGGCCTGTTTCCGCGCTGTATCTCTACATTAAACTAAGCTGAAAGGAGAGGAAACAAATAAATGCAGGTTAAAAATTCTTCATACTCTGAAGGCTGTGAAACTGCTTGGCGATCACCAATCAAACTAAAGGGACAGGAGACACTAGAGACTGCAGATGCTGGAATCTTGTCAAGATAACAACCTCTCCCACAATGTCAGTGAGACAAAAGATCACGTCATTGACTTCAGGATATGGGGTGATGTACTTGCACCAATGGTGCTTTAGTTGATATAACCAAGAGCTTCAAGTTCCAAGGAGTAAAAATCAACCCCCGCCCCCCCCAAAAAATCAATCTGTTCTCGTCCAACCACATTGACACAAAAAGTCATGAATGCATACCAATGCCTCTACTTTCTGAGAAGGCCAAGGAAATTCAGCATTCCTCCCATGACTATGAGCAATTTCTGCAGTTGCATCGTAGAAATCATCCCGTTAGAAGGATCACAACTGCTCTGCAAGAAACCACAGAGATTGTGAATGTAGCCCAGTCTATCACACGTACCAGGCCCCCCCCAACCCCCGCACCCCCTCCCGCCCCACCGTTGGCTTCATCTGCACCTCACGCTGCCTAGTACTGCCAAGGAGCCAGCATAATCAAGGACCACTTATCATCCCGTCTTTTCCCCTCTCCCATTGAGTAGAAGATACAAAACCTTGAATGTCCCACCCAATGCTGAAAAACAAACTGCTGGAGGAACTCAGCCAGTCAGGCACCATCTGCAGAGGGAAAAGGACAGATGCAGTGGAGGAGAATGGACAGACGAGTCAGGGCTCTTCTTCAGACTCTGTGTCTGTGGACCCCCAGTGTGTGAGCGAGTGGATTCGCTGGGAACGTGGGGGGATAACATTGGGCGTAAATAGGTGAATGATGGTTAGCATGGACTCGGAGGGTTGAAGGGCCTATTTTGTGCACAATGATTGGTGTTTCCAGGTCACAGCCTTCACAGACCAAACACAGGCAAATAGGACTTAGACAGGGCATCTTGGTTGGGATGGATGAGTTGGGCTGGAGGGCCTGTTTCCATGGCTCTTTCATGCTATAATTTTGATGTACCACTGAGAAACAGGCCCATCGGCCCACCGAGTCCTCGCCGATTAGCACTATCCTACATACTAGGACCAATTTGCAATCTTTACCGAAGCCAATTGACCTACAAACCTGTAAGTCTTTGAAGTGTAGGAGAAAGCTGGAACACCCGGAGAAAACCCACGGGGTCACCGCTGAGAGAATGGAGCAGCTGGGCTTGTACACTCTGGAGTTTAGAAGGATGAGGGGGAATCTCATTGAAACATTTAAGATTGTTAAGGGCTTGGACACGCTACAGGCAGGAAACATGTTACCCATGTTCCCCATCCAGGACAAGGGGTCACAGCTTAAGGATAAGGGGGAAATCCTTTAGGACCGAGATGAGAAGGTCTTTTTTCACACAGAGAGTGGTGGGTCTCTGGAACTCTCTGCCACAGAGGGTAGTTGAGGCCAGTTCATTGGCTATATTTAAGAGGGAGTTAGATGTGGCCCTTGGGGCTAAGGGGATCAGAGGGTATGGAGAGAAGGCAGGTACGGGATACTGAGTTGGATGATCAGCCATGATCATATTGAATGGCGGTGCAGGCTCGAAGGGCCGAACGGCCTACTCCTGCACCTAATTTCTATGTTTCTATGTTTCTATGTTGGGGGAGTCCAGAACCAAGGGCCACAGTTTATGAATAAGGAGTAAGCCATTTAGAACGGAGACGAGGAAACACTTTTTCTCACAGAGAGTCGTGAGTCTGTGGAATTCTCTGCGTTGGAGGGAGGTTCTCTGGATGCTTTCAAGAGAGAGCTAGATAGGGCTCTTAAAAATCGCGGAGTCAGGGGATATGGGGAGAAGGCAGGAACGGGATACTGATTGGGGATGATCAATCGTGATCACATTGAATGGCGGTGCTGGCTCGAAGGGCCGAATGGCCTACTCCTGCACCTATTGTCTATTGTCATATAAACTCTGCACAGGCAGCACCCATAGGCAGGATCTAACCTGGGTCTTTGGCAGCATCTCTATCGCTGCGCAACCCTGCTGCCCACATAATGCTTTAACTCTGCTCCAGAAAAAGGACCGTTTCTACTGGCCTTGTGTGACGTGTTGGCTGGAGTGGTCACTGGTGTCACCTTTGATAACGGAGGATCAATCTCTGTTTTCTCACATAGACGGTTCCAGATGGAACTTATCAACGGCCTTCTGACTTCGGATAGTGGCTGTGTTTGTTTTAGCATCTCGTGTTCCCTGCTGCATCCGATCTCTGGCTCACCATGAGGGGAGGAGAGGGGGTAGGTTTCAAAACAAAAGATGGGCTGGCTCAAGATTGCCCTCAGGTTTCTCAGGTTACGGCTGCAACATCCCATGCAATGGAGGAGTCTGAACCAGGAGGTGGTGGGTTCAAGCCCCACTCCTGACACATGCGATTCTGTCAAAGTACTGCTCTGGGGTTTGTCCCAACACCAATATACAATATACAAACTTAACTTATCTGGCCCGATTGTGATCAAGTACTGTACGCCGGTAGATGTGACAATGAACCAAACTTAAATTATCTTAACTAAACTAAACTTTCTACATTTCTGCAACAGTGCAGTACTGAGGGTAGGCTACACAGCTAGAATTACATCCTGTTAAAGAAGGAACTGCAGATGCTGGAGAATCGAGGGTTACACAAAAAGCTGGAGAAACTCAGCGGGTGCAGCAGCATCTAAGGAGAAGGGTCTGAAGAAAGGTCTCGATCCGAAACATCGCCTATCTCCTTCGCTCCTTAGATGCTGCTGCACCCGCTGAGTTTCTCCAGCTTTTTGTGTACCCCTAGAATTACATCCTGTCCACTAACAACCTGCTTGATAGAAAATAGACAATAGACAATAGGTGCAGGAGTAGGCCATTCGGCCCTTCGAGCCAGCACCGCCATTCAATGTGATCATGGCTGATCATCCCCAATCAGTACCCTGTTCCTGCCTTCTCCCCATAACCCCCGACTCCGCTATCTTTAAGAGCCCTGTCTAGCCCTCTCTTGAAAGTATCCAGAGAAACAGCCTCCACCGCCCTCTGAGGCAGAGATTTCCACAGACTCACACCAGCAGTTAAATTAATTCAATCTGTGTATGTCAAGGATGTGCTGGCTCTGGAGAGGGTCCAGAGGAGGTTTACAAGAATGATCCCAGGAATGAGCAGGTTAACCCGTGATGAGCATTTGTCGGCACTGGGCCTGTACTCGCTGGAGTTCAGAAGAATGTGGGAGGACCTCATTGAAACATTGCAGAATAGTGAAAGACTTGGATTGAGTGGATGTGGAGACGATATTTCCACTAGTGGGAGATTCTAGGACTAGAGGTCATAGCCTCAAAATTAAAGGACGTTCTTTTACGAAGGAGATTAGGAGAAATTTCTTTAGTCAGAGGGTGGTGAATCTGTGGAATTCTTTGCCACAGAGGGCCGTCAGTGGATATTTTGAAGGCAGAGATAGATAGATTCTTGATTAGTACGGGTGTCAGAGGTCATGGGGAGAAGGCAGGGGAATGGGGTTAGGAGGGAGAGATAGCTCCGCCATGATTGAATGACGGAGTAGACTTGATGGGCCGAATGGCCTAATTCTATTCCTATCACTTATGACTTTATGGAACATGCATTCCCATACTCTCATATACTCTTTTGAACGTCTACAGGTGTAGACTAGACAGCATATTGACTGGTTGCATCACGGCCTGGGGTCTCTCGAATGCCCAGGAGCGAAGAAGATTGCAAAAATAACTAGATATTCTGGCATTTTGATGTTGTATGACAGAAGGTACCAAGAATTTGGAGTTACTCCAGCACTTTTTATCCATCCTTGGTATATATATCCTTGATCCTAGGGGGCGCCGTCCTGTATGGTATGGCTGCCCAGCCTGCAGCTGTTCGTTTTTCAATCTTTTCTTTATTTTTGGTGAGTTAAATTGTTTTGTTTTTGGAGTGCTATTCTTTTTTTATGTGGGGGGAGGGGGGGGGAAGGGGGAAACTACTTTTCCTGGTCCCTACCTGGTCGGAGAGGCAGCTTTTCTCCGGGCTGCAACTCCGACCCGTCCTCGCGGCCTACCAGCGGGCCTGGAGCGGCGTTTCCTGAGGGGACTGCCCAGAACCTCGGCTTCGGTAGCGGCTCAGCGCTGGAGCGCCATCGCGGGGCGGGCGATGCCTTGCCTGGGTCGCCGCGCTGGAACCCCGGTGAGCTGAGACCGCGGAGGAAAACATCGCGGAGCTGCGGGACTGTGGAGCGGCCGGCTGCGGGCGGCGGCGCTGAACTGTAACATCGGGAGCCAGTGGGGGAGCTCCATTCAGCGCGGCCTTGTCGGCTTCGGAAGCCGTGGACTCCGGTAAGGAAGCGGCCGTTCCGGGTGTCCCAAACCGCTGAGAGGATTCTCCCGACGCCGGAGCACCACCACCCGGCGAGAACGGCCTGGAACATCGGGCCTCCGTGAAGGCGACTGCGGAGGCCTCAATAGGCCTGACTATGGGTGGACACGGGTTGGGGACTGGACTTTGTGCCTTCCCTCATAATGGGAACCATTGTGGGGGGATGTTTTTTAAGTTTAAATCTCTTTATTAGTGTTATGTCTGTATTCTTTATTGTATGTGCTGCATTGGCAAGAAACATTTCACTGCACCAATTGGTGTATGTGACCAATAAACTAACCTTGAACATTGAACCTTGAACCTATATCAGCAGCTGCAGTTCCTTTCTGCATTCATTTTTACAAACATAGACATAGAAACATAGAAAATAGGTGCAGGAGTAGGCCATTCGGCCCTTCGAGCCTGCACCGCCATTCAATATGATCATGGCTGATCATTCAACTCAGTATCCCGTACCTGCCTTCTCTCCATACCCTCTGATCCCTTTAGCCACAAGAGCCACATCTAACTCCCTCTTAAATATAGCCAATGAACTGGTCTCAACTACTCTCTGTGGCAGAGAATTCTACAGGCTTCCACAGAATTCCACGTCAGGCTCCAAAGCTGACTTCTGAAGTGTGTTACCAGTGAGGTGACTGAGGTCACTTCACCTTCTCGCACATGCCACGTCAAGCCTACTTCACCGAGGGCTTCAAATATATCACTCCTATTTCCTTAGAACAGAAAAGGAGGCTATTCAGCCCATCTAGTCTCTGCAGACCGTCAGAGCAATCCTACCGATCTCATTGCCCCCACCTCTACACTGGGGGAAATTGACAACAGGCAGAGACCAGGCATAGTCAACTTGGAGCTTCTAAGAGATGCTTGTTTGGTTAAATAGCAATTGTTGATAGCGCAGTGTGACGCGTGAAACACTGGTTTCAAGAGGTGAGCAGGCAAAAAATGTACTAATGGGTGAAGTCCAAGGAATAAATATCACCAGCAATTTGGCCTGGACCAGACGCATCGATGTTATGGCTAAGAAACCACACCTACTCCTCTACTTCCTTCGAAGACTCAGGGAGGTCAGCATGTCCCCAACAACCCTCACCAACTTCTGCAGCTGCACCATCGACAACATTGTATTGCCATGAATCACAGCCTGGTTTGGGAACAGCTCCATCCAAGACCGCAAGAAATTGCAGAGATCTGCGGATGTAGCCCAGACCATCGCGCAAACCAACCTCCCTTCCACTGACTCCATCTACACTTCAGCAAGCCCACCAACATAATCAAGGACCAGTCTCTCCCTGGTCACTCCCTCTTCTCCCCTCCCCCATCAGGCAAGAGGTACAGGAGTTTGAAAATGCACACCTCCAGATTCTGGGACAGTTTCTTCCCAGCTGTAATCAGGAAACTGAATGGTCATTTTACCAACTAGAGAGCAGCCCTGACCTCCCATCTACAATTGGAGCCATTTGAATTTATACTTTAGAATTTATCTTGCACTAAATGTTACACCCTTTTTCCAGTATCTGTACACCATAGCCAGATTGATTACATTCATGCAGTCTTTTCTTTGACTGGCTAGCACCCAAACCAAAGCTTTTCACTGAATTGGTACACATGATTCTTGATTAGTACAGGTGTCAGAGGTTATGGTGTGAAGGCAGGAGAATGGGGTGAGGAGGGAAATATAGATCAGCCATGATTGAATGGCAGAATAGACTTGATGGGCCAAATGGCCTTATTCTGCTATTCCTTATGACGTGACAGTAATAAACTAAACTAAGTCTGAAGAAGGGTCTTGAGCCAAAACATCACCCTGCCTGACCCGCTGAGTTCCTCCAGCACTTCGTGACTTTCTTTGTAAACCACCATCTGCAGTTCCTGGTGTCCCAAATGGAGATGGAGAGACCCAAATGGGTGACAGAGACCGAATCTGCCCTTGTTGCTATGTGGCTCAACCAATCGCCAGCACGTTTTCCCTAATCCTGGGAATCCTGCCTCCGAGCTCCCGGATCCCCTTAATGACGGAGAACAACTCGGGAGCGTCACATCCTCAGAAAGGATATTGATCGAGAGTTTCTCAGTTGGTAATCTCCGCTGATCAATACATAGTCTTGAAGTTAAACTGGGATCAATACTGCCATTCGAGTGTGTTTTACAGGAAGCCTTTTAGCTGGTAGATGTAAATTATGGGTCATAAAGAGAATGTGTTGTAATTAAGTCTGCTTATTAAAATATATTTATATTTATATATATATACACATAATGAATAGTGTATGTTAGCAGTAAGACATGAGAAAGCATCGAATCTAATAAAATACAGTGGTGCTGATGTAGAACCATGTTTACGAGAGACTTCGCTCAGAGATGTCTAACACTGAGGGCTTCACGTATATTCGCCCGTGACCTGCGAGGGTTTTCTCCGGGTGCTCCGGTTTCCTCCCACACTCCAAAAAATTTGGAGTGTGGGAGGAAACCGGAGCACCCGGAGAAAAATTGGGGTAAAAAATTGTAAATTGTCCCCAGAGTGTAGGATAGTAAGTAAATAAGTAAATTTCATTTGTATAGCACCTTTAAATCAACTCACCTTGAAACCAAAGTACTTTACATAAAATAAATAATAACGTTTCCGTACATCCGTAGAAAAATTAAAAAATAGGTAAAATAAGAAAAATGACACAACACGTTATAGAATTCAACACGATAGTACAGGGTGGTGCAGAGTCGGTGCAGAGTCGGTGGGCCGAATGGCCTGTTTCCGCGCTGTAACTCGAAACTAAACTAAACTAATTAAATCAACGCTGCTCCCTTTGGGTGCTGTGAACCGGGGTAGTGTGGAGGTCAGACAACAACCCGTGCAGAGCGAGTGGTAAAATGCTGCTGGCTTTTAAGTCAGGGAGGTGGAAGAAGGGGGGGGGGGGGGGGAGGAAGGAGTAGGGGAGGTAGTCAGTGGTGTCAATCTCTTTGACCTGTCACCTCTGACCCCCTAGCGCTACAAATCACAGCCCTGCCAAGTCCTCCCCCGCACCGACCCACCTCCGAGAGGTCTGGGCTATGGAGACTGGGCGCACTCAGGAGGGGCTCATGAAGAATGGGGAGGGGGGAGGCGGGGAGATCAGAGCGGGGAGGGAAACCCAGCAGCAGTGGAATGTAGCTAGTAAAAGAAAAGTGCAGGGATTCAGTGAAGGACCTCCAACCTCTTTGATTTACAAACCCTGCCTAATATGCAACAAATGTGGTGGCTACAATCGGCCTCCAGTTATCAACAAGCTTGGCTCCCTCTGCTCTGCAGTTTGAGGCGTCAAAACGATGGGACTGGCACTCAGGCAGCTTCTACTAATCCTGGTCAGTCTCCAATTTGGCAAGCAGGATTCAATTAGATGCGGCACGATGCAGCGTGAAATCCTAGTACATGGCCAGTGCTGGCTGTCTTTGAGCAAATGGAGAGGTGCCTTGTTTAATCACGATGCCCTTTTTGGTGCAGTGCTGCCTAGAAATGCACAGTACAAATTTGGCAACACATTGTCCTCCTTCCTCTCCTGCAAGGGGTATATGACACGCCGCTTATTCCAGGGTGGCACAGTGGCAATAGACAATAGACAATAGGTGCAGGAGTAGGCCATTTGGCCCTTCGAGCCAGCACCACCATTCAATGTGATCATGGCTGATCATCCCCAATCAGTACCCCGTTCCTGCCTTCTCCCCATATCCCCTGACTCCGCTATTTTTAAGAGCCCTATCTAGCTCTCTCTTGAAAGCATCCAGAGAACCTGCCTCCACCGCCCTCTGAGGCAGCGAATTCCACAGACTCACCACTCTCTGTGAGAAAAAGTGTTTCCTCGTCTCCGTTCTAAATGGCTTACTCCTTATTCTTAAACTGTGGCCCCTGGTTCTGGACTTCCCCAACATCGGGAACATGTTTCCTGCCTCTAGCGTGTCCAAACCCTTAACAATCGGTAGAGTTGCTGCCTTAGAGAGCCAGAGACCTGGGTTCGATTCTAATTACGGGTGCTGTTTGTATGGAGTTTCTACGTTCTCCCCGTGACCTGCGTGGGTTTGAACTGGGGGAGTAATCAAGCTCTATACACCGGCATTTTCCTGTGGGCCCGATATAGCAGGAGGTGTAGAAACAAGGAACTGCAGATGCCAGTTTACCAAGGAAAGACACAAAGTGCCGGAGCAACTCAGTGGGTCAGGCAGCATCCCTGGAGAACATGGACAGGTGACTATCTTGGATGAAGTGAGGGGAGTCGAAACAGATGATGTTGAGGGTGGGGACAATTCCGCCCAGACGGAGGGGAGTGTTAGTGGAGGGAAATCGAGGGCATCACAGTGGCACAGTGGTAGAGCTGCTGCCTCACAATGCCAAGGACGCGGGTTCAATTCTGACACGAGTGCTATCTGTACGGAGTTTGTTCGCCTGGATTTTCTCCGGGCAAACCGGTTTCCTCCCACATTCCAATGACGTGCAGGTTTGTAGGTTAATGGGCCTGAGTGTATAGAATACAACTGGTGAACGGGTGATCGCTGGTCGGCATGGACTCAGTGGGCTGGAGGACCTGTTTCCATGCTGAATCTCTAAAAAATTATAACTGAATTGTTTGGGTCTCTGTTCGAGGAAGAACCACTGAACCTTCAGACCCAAAGATCGATACAAAAAGCTGGAGTGGCTTACATGTGTGTGCCTGTGAGTCATGTGTGTACAGGTGTTTATACACACACATGTCTGATTGTCTGTGTGTGCAGCTACATGTGCCTCTATGTGTACTTGTATGTGTTTCTATGTTCGTGTGCATACATGTATGCATCAGCGTGTCTATTTGTGCGTGTATGTGTGGATTTTTATGGGTGTATGTGTGTATATTTGTAAGTGTGTGCATGTGTTTTTGGTGAGTCTGTATGCATGTCTACTTGTGTTTTTATATGTTTATGTGTGTGTGTGTATGTGTGTGTGTTTGTGTGCGTGTGTGCATCTGTGTGCGTCCGTGTCTGTGATTGTGTGTGTGACTATGTGTGTGCCTCTGTGTGTGTGTGTGTGTGTGTGTATGTGCGCATCTGTGTGTGTGGCTGTGAGTGTGCGCATGATTGTGTGCTTGAGCATGTGTGGGTGTGCATGCGTGTGTACGTATGTGTGTGCATATGTATATCTGTGATTGCAAATGTGTGCATGTGTGCATGTGTGCACGTATGTGTATCTGTGATCATGCGTGTGTGAATCTGTGATTGCGCGTATGTGTGTGCTTGTGTATCTGTGATTGTATGTGTGCGCGTGTGTGTGTACATATATGTGTGCATATGTGTGATTGCAAATGTGTGCGTGTGTACATGCGTGTATGTATGCGTATCTGTGATTGTGCATGTGAATTTGTGATTGTGTGTGTGTGTGCGTGCGTGTGTGTCTGTGTATCTGTGATTGTGTGTGCATGTGTGCATGTGCATGTATGCGTGTGAGCGTGCGTGTGTATTTGTGATTGTATGTGTGTGTAGTATGGGCCCATGACACTGGCTAGAAGCCCTCTGTTTTAACGGTGTGTGTGTACGTCGGAGCCTCTGTAAAATTTTATGTAACGTGGGAGGAAAGAGGATGGGAAGCCATGCCTGAAATAAAGAGCCGTAAACTGTGCAAAACTGTTAGCTGGGTGAAGATTCTCTGCAAGCCTTTCATTTTGCAGGCAGCCTTGTGAGAGTGAGTCACGAAGGGATCTGGTTAATGCAGAGACACTGAAACCTGAGCTTCAACAGCTCCCTGGTGGCTGCAGTGAGGCTGACAGACAGCGAGAGAAAGAGAGGCAGAGAGCCTGAACATCAAACACGATCATTCCTGACAGCCTCTTCATCTCACTCCTCCAGCGAGTCATGGCACTGACAGCAAGCCCCACCACTGGTACACTCCCGATAAAGCAAGTGTTGAATTTACATCTCAACATCCGAAACCTCAGGACATCCCAGGACGCGACGAAGCACTTTGGAGGTTTTGTTCTTCTTTGTAAATTAATTTGCTGGGTGGGGATGTTAGAGGCAAAGCCAGATTGACTGCCCGCCCGTGAGAAGATGGCGAGACTTCTTCTTGAGCCACTTTAGCCCTCCTTGCTGAAGCTGCTCCCACAGAGCTACTGAGGCACAAATTCCAGCACAGTGGCCGAGGGAAAGATAGATCAGCCATGATGGGCCGAATGGTCTTACACTGACTGCTCCTATGAATGGCGCAGCGGTAGAGTTACTGCCTTACAGCACCAAAGACCCTGGTTCGATCCTGACTACGGGTGCTGTCTGTACGGAGTTTGTACGTTCTCCCTGTGACCTTGTGGGTTTTTTCCGGGTGCTCTGGTTTCCTCCCCCATTTCAAAGACGTGCAGGTCTATAGGTTCAGTGAATTGTAACATTGTCCCTAGTGTGTACGATACTGCTAGTGTACAAGGTGGTCGCAGGTCGGAGTGGGCTGGGTGGGCCGAATGGCCTGTTTCCACGCTGTATCTGCAACGATTTAGTCCCTGTGAACAGTGAAGGTGTAGCTCTTAAATCCAACCACATTCTAACCATCCTCACTAAAACTACGCAGTTATGTGGATAACTACGTAAAAACTAAGAAAAAAATGTAATTGAATAAGGAACTAGAAATCCATTGAAGATAGACACAAAATAGACGAAGATAGACACAAGATAGAGCTCTAGAGGCTAGTGGATCAAGGGATATGGGGAGAGGGCAGGCACGGGTTACTGATTGGGAACGATCAGCCACGATCACAATGAATGGTGGTGCAGGCTCGATGGGGCCGAATGGCCTCCTTCTGCACCTATTTTCTATGTTTCTATGTTTCTCAAATGCTGGAGTAACTCAGCAGGCCATGCAGCATCTGTGGATAGAAGGAATGGGTGATGTTTCAAGTCTGAAGAAGGGTCCCGGCCGGAAACGTCACCCACTCCTTCTATCCAGAGATGCTGCCTGTCTCGCTGAATCAAACCAGCATTTTATGTCTATGTTCGGTATAAACATGCATCTGCAGTTCCTACACTAGAGATCCACTGAGTGAATTGCAACAAAGACATTTGTATCATTCAGGTATTGACAATAATAATTCTTAATATACAGCCATTTTTTGACATTCTGTTGCCTGTCTGTTGTTCTCTATTTTGTATTCAAGTGAGCAACACATATTTATTACACATTGAAGGAAGAACAGGGATAATGTCAGTGATGTGAACTATCAGGAATGGATGCTGAGGAATGTTGGGAGCAAATTTAAGACTTGGGTGAGGGTGCATGATGGCGCGGCGGTCGTTTTGCTGCCTTGCAGCTCGTGCAGCGCCAGAGACCCGGGTTCGATCCTGACAACGGGTGTTCGTCTGCACGGAGTTTGTACGCGCTCCCCGTGACCTGCGTGGGTTTTCTCAGAGATCTTCAGTTTCTTCCCACATCTCTGACCCCTCTCACCCTGGCCACAAACTCTTTGAATCACTTCCCTCTGGAAGGCGACTCCGGACTGTCAAAGCTGCCACAGCCAGACATAAAAACAGTTTTTAACCACGAGTGGTTGCTCTACTCAACAGCCAAAAAGCTGTAGCCTCCCTTTGATCTGGTATTTTGTTGGTTCACATGGTGTTTTATCATTAATGCTTTATTATTATTAATGTTTAGTGTTTTCTGAGCCATCCGTAACTGTCACTGTATGTCATGTTGTTACTTGTGGGCGGAGCACCAAGGCAAATTCCTTGTATGTGAATACTTGGCCAATAAATTTACTTACTTACTCCAAAGACGTACAGGTTTGTTGTTTAATTGGCTGAGTAAATGTAAAATTGCCGCGTGTGTGTGTGTGTGTGTGTGTGTGTGTGTGTGTGTGTGTGTGTGTGTGTGTGTGTGTGTGTGTGTGTGTGTGTGTGATAGTGTTAATGTGCGGGGATTGCTGGTCGCTGCGGACTTAGTGGGCCGAAAAGGTCTTGTTCCTGCTTTCTGTCTCTAGAAAAAAATTATCTTCAAGGGGCAAACATCGAGGCAGACTCTAAGTGTTAGGTGGTAGAAAGTTAATGAGGGAAGGATTTCCATATTGTGCGGTTCATCGGGGCACTGCGGTGACGGGGATATATAAGGTTCTGGAGTTCCCAGAACGAGGTCTGATAGACCAGGACAACACACAACGTTATCATGCTCCGGAGACATTTTCTCTTCATCACTGCTCATAGGATTGGTGGCAAGACCTCTATTTATTGTCACTGGCACTGGATTTAGGAGACAGTTAGGAGTGAATGACATTGGGAAGCCTGGAGTCACATATAAAGGATAACAATTTCATAGTTTCTTCCATGAAAACCAATGACACATGCCCGCCCGCTCCCCTCCCACCCCCCCCACCCCCCCCGCCCACCTCCCACCCCCAGAGGAGACCCTTCTCCAAGTCACCACACTCAATGATCATCACCAAAGTATTTCATCACATGGGCTATGTAGACACACTCATGTATCATCCCAACAGACTCATCCTCATTCAGAACATGGTCCAAAGGGTCTTAGAAATGAAGGCACAAGGAACCGCAGATGCTGGATTCTTGAGTCAAAACGCAAAGTGCTGGAGGAACTCCGTGGGTCAGGCAGGACGTGGATAGGCGATGTTTCGGGTTGGGGACCCTTCCAAGAAATGGACTACACAAGGGGGAGGCCATTCGGCCCATCGTGTCCACGCTGATAAAGAGCTATCCACCCTGATCCCATTTCCCAGCTGCCGTTCCCCAGCCTTGTAGCTTACAGCTGTCCAGTAGCTTACAGTTTATAGCCCGTATTAAAATGAGACGGGCATTCCTGCCTCCACCAACCTTTCAGGCAGTGAGTTCCAGCCCCCAACCTCCCCCTGGCTGCAAACATTTCTCTTTGCATCCCATCTAATCCTCCGACCAATTATTTCAAATCTGTGCCCTCTTGTTAGTGATCTCCAGGGGAAACCGAGGAATCCTCTCTTTTCATACCCCTTATAATTTATTACTCAATTAAATCTCCCCTCCGGTTCCTCTGCTCCAAAGAAAACAAACAAGGCCGAGATGTGGCCAATCTCTGCTCAAAATTAAAACTTCCCCATCCTTGGCAACTTCTCAAAAGACTTCTTTCTTGCTAAATCAAAAACAATTGCTTCCTTCCATAAGGAGAATTATTACAACTCTTACAGAGTTATTGCAGCTCCTGCTTCTTTTTTCTTTCGCCTTTGTAGTTCTGGCTCCCACAGTTTCCTCTTCTGCCCTTCCCAAGTTTGGAAAAAAGAACTGAAAAGATTTCATCTTGGACTGATCCCTTCCCGATCCTTGAGCCGGCGAGCATTCCAAGGTCCGTCTCGCTCTGACCGACCTCCGCACCACCCTTCGCCCATCCATTCTTTTTTCTCCCCCTTTGTGTGTAAGTTGAGAAGTGACAGCATCTTAGAGAGGTATTGAGCTGCAAAGCAGGAAACAGACCCTTCGGCCCACCTTGTCCATGCTAACCAAGTTGCATTCTGGGCAAGCCCCGTTTAGTTTTAGTTTAGAGGTACAGCGCGGAAACAGGCCCTTCGGCCTACTGAGTCCGCGGCGAATAGCGATCTTCATACACTAGCACCATCCTACACATACTAGGGACGATATATTATTTTTACCGAAGCCAATCAACCTGCAAACCTGTACGTCTTTTGAGTGTGGGAAGAAACCGGAGCACCCAGAGGAAACCCACGCGGTCACGGAGAGAACGTACAAACTCCGTACAGACAGCACCCGTGGTCAGGATCGAACCTGGGACTCAGGTGCTGTAAGGTAATAACTCCACTGCTGCTCCACCGTGCCTGATCTTTTGCCTTCATTTGGCCCATATCCATCTAAAACCTTCTTATCCATATACCTGTCGAACATGTCTTCTGAAAGTCATAATTATATCCACTTCTATAGGTTTCTTTGGCAGTGGATCCAGATACAGATGACCCTGAGGTCCCTTTTAAATCTCTACCCTAATTTGTTTGGATATCGACTGGGCTCATATTCACTGGGATTTAGAAGGAAGAGAGGGGATCTTATAAAAAATATATGAAATTCTTAAGGGATTGGACAGGCTAGATGCAGGAGAAATGTTCCCAATGTTGGAAGAGTCCAGAACCAGGGGTCACAGTTTAAGAATAAGGAGCAGGCCATTTAGGACTGAGATAAGGAAAAAACTTTCACCCAGAGAGTTGTGAATCTGTGGAATCCTCTGCCACAGAAGGCAGTGGAGGCCAATTCACTGGATGTTTTCAAGCGAGAGTTAGATTTAGCTCTTCGGGCTAACGGAATCAAGGGATATGGGGAGAAAGCAGGAATGGGGTACTGATTTTGGATGATCAGCCATGATCATATTGAATGGCGGTGCTGGCTCGAAGGGTCGAATGGCCTACTCCTGCACCTATTTTCAATGTTTCTATGTTACTCTGAAAGGTATCGCAATGTGGGCTGAATCCTTTTCTCAGTCGATGCCTCCTGCTATCGCCAGCTGAGCTGGAAGTTTTGGAATCATAATGGTGAACAACTATATTGCCAGCTACCTATGGTGCTGCCGTGTCAGAGGTGTCAGCTCTCTGATGAGATGTTAAACTCAACCCTTTTCAGCCCTTTCAAGTGCACAGCAAAGCAAAGCTCCCAGGCATTATTTTTTTAAGAGGACCACATGTAAAAAATACCCAGTATTCTGCCTAGAACTGACTCCCAAATCGACATCACTGATCGAGGAAGAATAGTTATTCCAGGTAGTTCTGCCTTAACATGATAGAAGCATTCCTAAGAAACCTTGTGTGTGTTATAAAGGCACTGGTGTCGATGGGACAAATGAAGTTAGGGGAAAGAGAGTTTTAGGCAAAGACAAAGTTATTTTTTCCTGCAAGATTAAAAAAAATAAAGGTCTTTTTAAAAGCTCTAAGATTATTTTTGTTATGGCAAATGGAAAATACTGAAGACTATATGATATGTTGCATAATAGAGTATCATTGCTCAACAAAAGAAGTGATCACTTGTCAATTTCAATGGCCACCCATGGTGAAAGCAGCAGCTGTGTTTGTAAGAGACAATGGTGTGTACTGCAGGGATGTTACATCGAAACATTTTTTACCAAGACAGCTTTTTCTCTGCTTGCCAATTTCGCAGGTAACTTTTAAACAGTGGCCAAGCTCAGATCGACATTGCATGATAAATAATTATGCTCTAAAAACACAAATAGTGTTCTCCAATTCATAATTCTTGCTACATCCAATTCATGTTGTGAAAGCACACTTTACAGCTGAATGTACTTGTACTTGGAAGTAAAGTTTTTGGTGGAGTAGAGAGAGAGAGAGAAAGAGACGGAGGGATTTAAAGCTATAAATATACCTCCCATTGACAAAAAAGGACACAAGGTATTGGATTCAGCCGGTCAGGCAGCATCCCTGGAGAACATGGATAGGTGACGTTTCGGATCGCGACCCTTCTTCAGGCTGAGTGGTCTGAAGAAAGGTCCCAAACTGAAACACAATAGTAGCTGGTTCTACTTAACAGTGAAGTTGTTAGTCTAGTTTAGTTTGGAGATACAACACAGAAACAGGCCCTTCGACCCAACGAGTCTGCACCGACCAGTGATCCCCGCACATTAACACTATCCGACACTCGGGGGACAATTTTTACATTTATACCAAGCCAATTAACCCACAAACCTGTACGCCTTTGGAGTGTGAGAGGAAACCGAAGTTCTCGGAGAAAACCCACGTGGAGAGCGTACAAACTCCGTACAGACAGAACCCCGTAGCCAGGATTGAACCCGGGTCTCTGGCGCTGTAAGCACTGCAAGGCAGCAGCTGTACTGCTGCACCCGTGAACGTGTTGGCTACTTTGGGGAGGGAGGGAGATGGGGATGGATGGAGGGAGGGAGGGAGGGTGGGGGTGCGGGGAGGAGGGAGGGGTGTTGGGTGGCGGTGCTCGGGGGTGACATATTTATATTTAACTTCCTGTCACAAACAAAAGGTTAAATCAACATGACCTTTACTGGTCGCCTAGAATGCTAAATAATTTATGTAGTTGACTCAATCACAGGCCACATTTGTTCTGTGGGCTCGTCTAATCATGTCCCTCATTTAGATTCGAACTCGCACCTGTTCAGCAATTAACATCGCAGAATTTGTGCTTAAATGCCAGTTTTGCTTGACATTTGCAATATTTCCAATTAGTTTTGTACCTGAGTAATTATACGGGGTTATTACCACCTATCAGACTGAGCATCGGGCAAATCCCCACACTTCAATCTTTTTCTCCCGGAATATTTGCGCAGAGTGCTTGATCGGTCTTGTGTGGGCTTTTTGTGTTTAATTTCCGCCCCCGTGTTAGGCACTCCCTTCAACAGACCTCCATCCTGCACATCTCCCAATGGGCACCAAAACTGATAATTTGCTGCAATTTGCCTTAATGTACTGAGTTCTTTGTTTGCGAACTGACACTGTAGGATCTGGCTCTGTTACCTTGCTTGGAGATTCAATCTTCCCTGGTGTCTCAGTTCATGAACACTCAGCAGGCTGTGCTACAGATTCTACCCAATAACAATTATGGAGGCCATTCGGTCCATCCTGGCTGTGCTAGCTCTTTGAAAGAACAATGCAATTGATCTTACTCTCTGCTTCCAATCTATTTAGAAAAAGTCTACTGAATCTGTTTGTAAAGGCCCTGTCCCATGGTACGAGCTCTCCCGAGTTTAAAAAAATCAAACTCGTGGTAAGCACGGAGAATGAACGTAGCGGGTACGTCGGAGCTCGGGGACGTCTCTTAGCGCTAACGGCAGGTACCCGGGAAGACTCGCTAATGGCAGGTAAGCATGGGGAGACTCGTGAAGATTTTTCAACATGTTGAAAAATGTCCACGAGAGCCCCGAGTACCGACGAGCGGCCATTACCGTAAATCTCCGAGTTTGAATCAGGGCAAACTCGGGAGAACTCTTGGAATGAACTCGTACCGTGGGACAGGGGTTTTACACTGCCAGACCAAGGCAATTTACTGCTTGAAAGTTTTCTTCTCATTTCACCTCTGGTATTCTGGGGTCAAATCAAGGCCCTATTTAAACTGAACAGAGCTGTGTACAGAATTGCGGAAAAGTAGTTGTGAATTTTATTATTGGCAGGCCCTTCAGACCACATTACGGGGACAGCTCCATCCAAGACCACAAGAGCGTCTAGAAAGTTGTGGAGGTAGCTCAAATTGTCAAGGAAACCAACCTCCCTTCCATTGACTCCATCTACACCTCATGCTGCCTCGGCAAGGCCACCATCATAATCAAGGACCAGTCTCATCCCGGTCACTCCCTCTTCTCCCCTCTCCCATCAAGCAAGAGGTACAGAGGTTTGAAAACGTACACACCTCCACATTCAGGGGCAGTTTCTTCCCAGTTGTAATTGGGCAACTGAATGGGCCTCTCATCAGCCAGAGTGTAGCAATGACCTCCCATCGAACCTCCACAAGATCTTTGACCTCTCTTTAATTGGACTTTATCTCGCACAAAATGTTGAACAAATCTGTACATTGTGGACAGCTTGATTGTAATCATGTAGAATCTTTTCTGTGACATGATATCACACATGCAAAAAGCTTTTCACTGTACCTCGGTACACATGGCAATACAAAACTACCCTAAAAATATCCATGCCAAGCATCAAGTACCCATCGATATTAATCACATTGAACAGCTCTTGATCAGCGGCTGTTTGTTTCTACATGAATAGCACTTGTTCATAAATGATAAGAGCAGGATTAGGCCATTCGGCCCATCAAGTCTACTCCGTCATTCAATCATGGCTGATCTATCTTTCCCTCTTAAACCCATTCTCCTGCCTTCTCCCCATAACCTCTGACACCCGTACTAATCAAGATTCTATCTATCTCTGCCTTAAATATTTCGACTGCCTCCACAGCCTTCTGTGGCAAAGAATTCAACAGATTCACCACCCTCTGACAAAAGAAATTCCTCCTCATCTCCTTCCTTAAAGAACATCCTTTCCTGGGCCTCCTTCACGGCCAGAGTGAGCAACACCGCAAGTTGGAGGAACAGCACCTCATATTCCGCTTGGGGAGTCCGCATCCTCTGGGCTTAAACATTGAATTTTCTCAATTCTGTTAACCCAGACTGCCTCCTCCCCTTCCCACCTCTCCCTCAGCCCTCGGGCCCTGGCATTCCTTCTCTCTCTATCTCTCCCCCACCCAAGTCGCACTAGCTTCTCATTTTCACACTACAAACAGCTTACAATGGCCTGTTTCCTTTATCATCTATACTTTTTTGCATATCTTTCATTCATTGTTCTTTATCTCTCCACATCACCGTCTATATCTCTCGTTTCCCTGATCCCTGACAAGTCTGAAGAAGGGTCTCGACCCGAAACGTCGCCTATCTCCTTCGCTCCTTAGATGCTGTTGCACCCGATGAGTTTCTCCAGCTTTTGTGTAACCCTCCTTTAATTCTGAGGCTATGATCTCTGGCCCTAGACTCTCCCACTAGTGGAAACATCCTCTCCGCATCCACTCTTTCCAGGCCCAGAGACACACAATGTTTGCACAACCATGATGTCAGATTCTACCTGCACGTAATCCATATTCCTCCATTCCCCGCATATTAGTGGCAATCAACATTAATAAATTCTAAAAGTATATATTTTTTACAAGATGGACACAAAAACTTGGAGTAACTGAGTGGGTCAGACAGCATCTCTGCTGGAAAGGAATAGGTGGCGTTTGGGGTCGAGAGATCTTCTTCAGACAGGGAGTCAGGGGAAAGAGAAACGAGAGATGTCGACGGTGGTACAGAGAGATATGGAACAAATGAACGAATGATATGCAAAAAAAGTAAAGGGCCTGTCCCACTGTACGAGCTAATTCAAGAGTTCTCCCGAGTTTCCCCTGATTCGACTCAGAGAATTTCTGTAATAGCCGCTCGTAAGTATTCGGGGCTCTCGTGGACATTTTTCAACATGTTGAAAAATCTTCACGAGTCTTCCCGAGCTTACCGCGTTTCTGTAACAGTAAGAGACGTCCCGAGCTCCGACGTACCCGCTACGTACATTCTACATGCTTACCATGAGTTGTTGTTTTTTTAGAGCTCTTGAATTACCTCGAACAGTGGGACAGCCCTTAACCCTGATAAAGGAAACAGGCCATTGTTGGCTGTGGGCTAGGGGAAAATGAGTTACAGACAATGAGACTCAACAAGACGTACACTTTATAGACATATACATATTCTATAAGTAGCGACCTATTTGCCTGTAGGTCCAAAATCTCCAACAAGTGATCTTTAAGTCTTGAGCCAACTTGGAAACTGAAACAAACAGCCTTGAAGGAAATTACACGCTAGGAATCAAAGCTTCAGCAGTGTGAACCAGCACATAATATATCTACACTTTAATATTTTAATGTTTGTACAAGGGATAATGTGTTGTTGAAAACTGGATTTTGAATGTTATACCCAATATTCCCGTTCCACTTTATAACAGTCAGATGTTTAGTGATTCAAGCCATATTTCTGAAAAGAGAAATATAACCACTTGGCCCCAGAAACACAGGAATTTGTTTTCATTAATCATTGCCACTATGAATTTTATCCTGTTTGGAGCATTTTGAGCTACAGTGATAAATTGGTTGCCAATGCGTGCCAATCTGATCTGGTACGTGTTATTCTCCCTGGCAATGCCCACAGGGATTGGCTTATGCAGAAACACAGGGGAAGGCCTAAGGGGCCGACCGCACATGATACCACTGAGGCTCGGAGTGCAGGAGACCAGAGTGGAGGGAACTCATGGGGTTAAGTGCCAGCCTAGGGCTTGAAAGGCAGACTGCAGGAGGGATGGCCTTCCGGGATATGGGAAGGTTCTTTCTTCCATTATTCATTTGCTTTGGACACAGCTAGCGAGGCCCAGTATTTATTATCCATCCCTGCCTGCCCTTGAGAAGGTGGTAGTGAGCCAGCCATCTTAAACCGCTGGGCCTTCCAATGGAGGTGCTTCCCAAGTGCCATTAGGACGTAGAACATAGAAAAGTCCTGTCTTCCTCTGTGAAACATCATAAGATCATAAGTGATAGCGTAGAATTAGGCCATTCAGCCCATCAAGTCTACTCTGCCATTCACGTTCACAAGTTATAGGAGTAGAATTAGGCCATTCGGCCCATTGAGTTTACCTTGCCATTCAATCATGGCTGATCTGTGCCTCCTAATCCCATTTTCCTGTCTTCTCCCCATGACCCTTGACCCTTGACACCCGTTCTAATCAAGAATCTGTCTATCTCTGCCTTAAAAATATCCACTGACTTGACTTCACAGCCCTATGTGGCAATTCATTTTCACAGATTAACTACCCTCTGACTAAAGATCATGGCTGATCTATCTCTCCCTCCTAACCCCATTCTCCTGCTTTCTCCCCATAACCTCTGACACCCGAATAAAGTGTCTATCTTTGGAATAAAGCAGCATTCGCAGTCCCTTTCTACACTAAGAAAAGTACAGCACAGGAATAGAGCATTCAGCGCACTTTAAAGTTTAGTGTAGGATAAAGTCCAGTAAAGAGCTGACAGGACTTTATCTTACCCTAAAGGTTATTTCCTTTATCATATATCTGTACACTGTGGATGGCTCGATTATAACCATGTATAGTCTTTCCGTCTGACTGGTTGGCATGCAACTAAAAGCTTTTCACTGTACTTCAGTCCACGTGACAATAAACCAAACTAAACTAAACTTAATGAAACTTAACAAAACTTAACTAAACTAAACTTAACGTAACTAAACTTGGGGTGACAGATTGCAACCTTCATGTGGTCCGCCCTGTTTCGACTAATGCAATCAACCTGGCGTGCACAAACAGAAGATCAAACAGAACAAGTTGTCCCACAACTTTAGGCTGTGCACGCCACACGCAAGAAGGAGTGACTAGACTTAACTAAATTTAACTAAATTTAGCTTAACTAAACTAAACTAGACTAGACTAGACTAGACTAGACGCGTTGTGAAGCAAGTTCCAGAAATTACACCTGGTGACAACATAAGAGCATGGATATTTTTTCCATGGCTTGGGAGTGGAGCCTGCAGGTGATGCCGTTCCCAAGTTCCTCTGGTCCTCGTCTTTTTTACTGGCGGTGGTCATGGGTTTGGAAGGTACTGTTGGAATAGTTTATATAGACACACAGGCGTTATTATATGGGCTTTGTTACCCTGGAATCCTCCCTTGCTCTTTGAGATGGTGACAACATACCTTCCCGAGAGAGCAGGCAGGGCCTCTCTGATTAATATACCCTCTCAAGGATGATGCAGTACTCCCCTCAGTGTCCGGAGTAGGAATTGAACCAAGAACCAAGACGCGGACAATGAGAGAACCGGAGGAGGAGTGAATGAAGTGTTGATTCACCTCTCAACTCCAAGTGGGACCATGTGGGGGACAGTCAAAGCAAAGCTGACAGGAACAAGTGTTCTCATGGTGTTTTATAGATGTAAACTGGCAACACATTATTCATGTTAAACGGCATTCATCCAGAGTAAAATCCCAGTCCTGTGGTGGCTTTGCACGGCAACGATCATTTGTAGAAACATACTTGGGTGCGCTTCGAACACTCCCGGCATTCCCAGGTTCTGCAGTCAGGCAGTTAATGGGCTGGTAGAAAGTCAAACAGTGTTCCTTGTTTTTCTTAAATGATGTATTGTGTTGGGTCAGATTTTCTTGTTGACAGTAATTCCCGGGGGGTGCCCGAAGAAATATTCGGAAAACTTTATTTCAGGCATTTCCCAGTGTTCACTCGGAGCACGGAGACATCTGGTTATTTCATTTCCCAACTGCGAAGAGTTTGGGGTTGACTCTTGCCTTAATGGCAGCGTTGGCTAATCTCAAATCCAGCTACAGGGAAGCAAGGTTTGGCTTCTGGCTTGTCCAAGAAAGTTTCCTCATGTACAAAAATGTAAGCTTGAAACACGATCATTGAGTTCCGCAGACGAACAATGTGTTTTCAGTTAAGATGCAAAAGCAGAAAATATCAAGGATCATCGAGACGAACACTGTTTTTTAAACTCTCTGAGCTAATAAGGGTTTGGTTTGCTAATTGCTAAAACCACATGAGTTACCATGTTGCATTAACCCTTTGCCCTCACTCAGTTTACTTTCTTCCCTAACCAGAAACCCATTACTTACCAAAACACCCCTCACAGGATGCACTTGCTAATGGCTTGCAGACACTCCTGCGGTTTTCTGCATCGCTGGCTGTTCTCGACAATTTGTGGTCGGGCATTGTGATATCACTCACGTCTAACTCAAAAACCTGTGGGTTTAAGGCTCCTTCTGGAGACTAATGCGTACATCTGGCACTGGAGGCCGGGTCGGCTTGGTGCTTCCAATATTAAACCATCCTGGCCCTATAGTGCACCGTATACCAATATAGCGCCCAAAACCAGGCGGTTCTCTGCGTGCTGGTCCCAGAAGTGGATCGGCAATCACGCATTGTAATCAATCGCTCCACTCTTTAAAACCTTTAGAGTCATACAGTGTAGAAACAGGCCCTTCAGCCCAACTAGTCCTCACCGGCCAACATGTCCCAGCTGCCCATCCTATCTCAACTCCAACAATAGCATTTTTAACTATGCCACATGATCTTGCATTTAATGTTATTCTCTTTATCATGTATCTGGCCCAACTGTGATCAAGAATACAGTTTCCGCTGACTGGTTAGCACGCAACAAAAGCTTTGCACTGTACGAAGGTAGATGTGACAATAAACCAAACTTAACCTAACTTAACTTAAACTAAACTAAACTAAACTAAACTTTCTATGTTTCTGCAACAGTTTCTGCAACTGAGGGTTGGCTACACAGCTGGAATTACATCATTTCCACTGACAACTTGCTTGATAGACAATAGTCAATAGACAATAGGTGCAGGAGTAGGCCATTCGGCCCATCAAGCCAGCACCGCCATTCAATGTTATCTTGGCTGATCATGCCCAATCTGTATCACCCGTTCCTGCCTACTTCCCATATCACCTGACTCCACTATTTTTAAGAGCCCTATCTAGCTCTCTCTTGAAAGTATCCAGAGAACCGGCCTCCACCGCCCTCTGAGGCAGAGAATTCCACAGACTCACCACTCTCTGTGGGATACAGTGTTTCCTCGTCTCCGTTCTAAACGGCTTACCCCTTATTCTTACACTGTGGCCCCTGTTTCTGGACTCCCCCAACATCGGGAACATGTTTCCTGCCTCTAGCGTGTCCAAACCCTAAACCATCTTATATGTTTCAATAGGATCCCCTCTCATTCTTCTAAACTCCAAAGTGTACAAGCCCAGCTGCTCCATTCTCTCCGCATACATGCAAGGATTTTTTGAAAGATCGCGGAGTGATTCATGGTGACCCGTCCAACACATGTTCCTCGTTGAACATCCCGAGCACAAGCATGCTATTTGATCGTTATCACGCTCCTGTTTGTAGGAACTTGCAGCATACATTTCTGACATGGCAGTATAACTATTTCAATGACTAGATAGCAAATGATAATATAAAGGCAACTCTCCCCTTATGAGGATGACAGACTGGGTCATAAGGTCATAAGGCCATACATGCTAGGAGTAGAATTAGGCCATTCGGCCCATCAAGTCTACTCCACCATTCAATCTCTCCCTCCTAACCCCATTCTCCTGCCTTCTACCCATAATCTCTGACACCTGTACTAATCAAGAATCTATCTATCTCGGTCTTAAAAATATCCACTGACTTGCCCTCCATAGCCATAACCTTACCCTAACCCTTGTTATATTGTCATTGAAAGAATTCCACAAGTTCACCACCCTCTAACCAAAATGGGTGCAGCGGTTAGAGCAGCTACCTAGTAGCTCCATGCACCTGCGTTCACTCTTGACTTTGGTTGCAGTCCGTGTGGAGGTAACATATCCTTGCCGATGAGGGGTTCCACTAGGGTTTGCACCATTGGAGATCCAACGAAGGCTGGACTTACTGAGCAGAATGTCTATGCATTCAACAAGTATCCAAACGACTCACAAATTTGGGGAACTCAATGGAAAACATGCAAGCCATGAAAGGCACAAAGACCATTATCATCTGGATGGGTGTTGGTGAATTGGAAATTCAGATTCAACTCTGATTCAGTCCTTCCTTAACGTTACGTTTCATTCATTTACCGAGTACAGTTGTCCATCCATACAGTATATTGTCCATCCCTAACTACCCCTGCAGTTTGCTGGGCTGTATCTAGGAGCTGTGGGTCTGGAGTTACATATAGGAGAAAGACAGTAGAGAGCATGCTGACCGGTTGCATCGTGGCTTGGTTCGGCAACTTGAGCGTCCAGGAGCGGAAAAGACTCCAATAAGTAGTAAACACTGCCCGGTCCATCATCGGCTCTGACCTCCCTACCATCGAGGGGATCTATCGCAGTCGCTGCCTCAAAAAGGCTGGCAGCATCATCAAGGACCCACACCATCCTGGCCACACACTCATCTCCCCACTACCTTCAGGTGGAAGGTACAGGAGCCTGAAGACTGCAACGTCCAGGTTCAGGAATAGCTGCTTCCCCACAGCCATCAGGCTATTAAACTCAACTGAAACAAAACTCTGAACATTAATAGACCATTATCTGTTTATTTGCACTTTATCTGCTTATTTATTCATGTGTGTGTATATATTTATATAATGGTATATGGACACACTGATCTGTTCTGTATTCATGCCTACTATATTCTGTTGTGCTGAAGCAAAGTAAGAATCTCATTGTCCTATCTAGGACACATGACAATAAACTCTCTTGAACCTTGAATCTTGAATCTTGATAACCAATTTTGTTCCCCAAGGAACTCAGATGAATTCAGATGGGCTTTGCGGCACTGAGGTGGCTTCAAGATCACAGTTACTTGGTCGACAATTTAAGTTTGCTGTCACTTGGTCATTGACCTGACATCTTTAAATCTTTAGTCCAAACCTGTAGAACAAAGACTTGCGGGTTTGCAGGTTAATTGGCCTCTATACATTACCTCCAATGTAGGGAGTGGATGGGAATGTGGGAAAACATAGAAATAGGTGTGACTGGGTAATAGAATGTAGAAACAAAGAACTGCAGATGCTGGTTTATACCAATGATAGACACAAAGTAACTCAGCGAGTCAGGCAGGAGATGCTTCCTGACCCACTGAGTTATTCCATCACATTGTGTCTATCTTGGTGAATGAGTGAGAGTTGGTCGGTGGGGACTCATTGGATTAAAGACCCTGTTTTTATACTTTAACTCTAAACAACTTTTTTCCCTCTCTTTCCCAGTTCTGATGAAGGGTCCCGAACCTAAAACTTTAATTATTTCCCCTTCCGCAGATGCTGCCTGACCAGCGGAGTTTAGTTTGGAGATTCAGCATGGAAACAGGATCTTCGGTCCACCGAGTCCACACCGATCAGCGATCCCTGCACTGGTCTTGTTTCAGATTACCAACCTGTGCAGTATTGGTTTAAGGTTTAATTTACTGTGGGATAACTGTTCAACAACATAGCCCATTAAACCAACACATCCATAACGAGCCACACACGGAGCTTCCCTCGTGCATCTGAAGAAGGGTTTCGGCCCAAAATATTCTCTATTTCCTTCACTCCATAGATGCTGCTGCTGCACCCCCTGAGTTTCTCCAGCAATTTTGTCTACTTTCCTCTTGCATTTAGCTGTTAGATCCACAGTTGTACACAGCAAGAGAACCATTACCTTTGGGGGCCTTCCAGCTAAAGGAATCCAGAGACCCACAGCAAGCAAGTTGATTACATTACCTCGATCAGGGGACCAAGAGCCCTGAATCATCTGCTTTGGGGCAACTTACAATGCAATGAGCAGATTAGCACCAACAACACAGGAGGCTGTTCCAATAAGCAATGACTAGCTAGCAAGCTTCTCCCTTCAATATGTTTCAATGGCTTGGGGCAAAACAAACTTGGAAGGCTTATTTGATGAAACACAAGTTCAATAAGCAATCCATAATTGTCACTTATGTATAAACATAACAATATATTTTTTTAATTCCATGCCTAAAGGCATCCAATTTTTGTTGTTAAACTTATATAGATACCAAATAGTTGTCTTGGCATTCACTCTTGTTTGCAAAGGGATTGTGTGATGTTCATCTCCTAACTTGTTTGGTTGTGATCTCAAACTACAAAGCTGTGCTTTGGAGAACCTTCATAAAGTCGAACCATTCTAACCAAACGATTCAGATGTCGCCAAAGCTACCGGCACCAGACAAAGGAAAAACCCCCAGATACATTCACCGTTTCCGTCTTCACAGATGCCGACAGGCCTGGTGAGTATTTACAAACTTTATCGGAGACATAAGAGACTGCAGATGCTGGAATCTGGAGCAAAAAGAACAAATTCCAGGAGGAACTCAGTGGGTCAAGCAGCATCTGTGAGTGGGAAAGAATTGTCTGCTTTGAAGAAGGTTCACAGAGTCCTACAGCATGGAAACAGGCCCTTCGGCCCAACTTGCCCACACCGGCCAACAATGTCCCAGCTACACTAGTCCCACCTGCCTGCATTTGGCCCATATCCCTCCATACCTGTCCCATCCATGTACCCGTCTAACTGTTTCTTAAATGTTGCAATAGTCCCAGCCTCAACTACCTCCTCTGGCAGCTTGTTCCATACACCCATCAATGTTACCCCTCAGATTCCCATTAAATCTCTTCCCCTTCACCTTAAACATATGTCCTCTGGTCCTTGATTATCCGACTCTGGGCAAGAAACTTTGTGCATCTACTCGATCTGCTCCTCTTATGATTTATACACCTCTATACCACCAATGATTCCTTTTCTCCAGTGATGCTGCCTGACCCGCTGAATTACTCCAGCCATTTGTGTCTGTCTTCTGTGCATGTTTTGAGTCGAGGCCTGCACCAGGAATAATGCAGGGTCTCAATTTTTTTATATTGACAATGAGTTCCACTTACACAGATGCTGCTCGACCCACTGAGTTCTTCCGGCACTTTGTTTTGTGCCTAAGTCTTTATCTCAGATTTCCAGCCCATGCTGTTTTCTGTATTTTAACCAACAAGGATATCTTTCACTAGGCTGCCTTAATCTATGTGTAAACCTGTAACCCATGATGCCTTAACCTGCTCCCCATTGGATTGTAACCTTGTCGTGGTCGGGGAGCTTGTGTGTCTCAGTGACCCCTAGAGCTACGCCAGCGGGAAATCCGTCTCCTGTTAGGGTCTCCCGTGCTGGACAGGTCGAAGGGTAGAGGCGAGACGAAGAGGGATCGATCCACTGGTCCTCCAGGTTGGAAGTTGAGCACGGGGCTAACAACCCTGTCTCGTAAAACAAGTATGTTATGGAAACAGCAACTGAAGGAACCAACACCACTGAGTGGAGGACCTTCCTTGCTGCCCCACATGAGGCACAATAGGCAGTAAGTAAGTAAGTAAGTAAGTAAGTACGCTTTAAACTTGGATTACTGCTACAGACACCAGTTATACAGGACCATTGCTGCATTCTGTGCCAATCTTACCATCAACTCCTCACAGCCAACTCCCCCTCCCCATTTGCTTCTGAGTGAGATGACGAGACTCCACTCACCACAGGGCGGCAAAACTCGGGAGGGGGAAGCAGCTCAAAGCATCCCGCCCGCCCCCGGCCTTTCCCAGGCAAGGCTCCAAACACTTCACCTCGGCAGGACTGTGAGACACTCTCCCCTACCTGTCAATGATGACGGGGTCCGATGGAGTTTCGTTCCTGTTGCCACAGCTCTTCTTTTCACAGCAGCGGCTGCAAGGAAGCAGAGAGAATAGTCAGCACACACAACACTAGTGGCAGAGTCCAGCACCAGAGGTCACAGCCCCAGGATTAAGGGACGTTCCCTTTCCTGATTAGTACAGGTGTCAGAGGTGATGGGAACAAGGCAGGAGAAAGGTGTTAGGAGGGAGAGATAGATCATGAATGATTGAATGGAAACATAGAAACATAGATGCAGGAGTAGGCCATTCGGCCCTTCGAGGCAGAACCACCATTCAATATGATCATGGCTCATTATCCAAAATCAGTACCTCGTTCCTGCTTTTTCCCCATATCCCTTGATTCCATTAGCCCGAAGAGCTATATCGGATGGTGTCCTAGATGGGCCGAATGGCCAAATTCGACTCCTATTGCTTATGACCTTATGACCTTTAGAAACGAGATAAGGAGCGAATTCTTTAGTCACAGGGTGATGAATCTGTGGAATTCATTGCCACAGAATGCGGTGGAGGCCAAGTTAATGGATATATTTAAGGCAGAGATAGACAGATTCTTGACTGTTACGGGTATCAGGGGTTATGGGGAGAAGGCAGGAGAATGGGGTTGAGAGGGAATGATAGATCAGCCATGATTGAATGCAGTAGGCTTGATGGGTCAAATGGCCTAATTGCACTTGTTGGTCGCCCTGGACCGAAGGGCCTGTTTCCACACTGTATCTCTAAACTCTGAATTGCTAGGGTGTGCAATCCAGCTGGTGCCTTGCTCACAATACCCCGTGGTCTACACTTCTGATTCACTTCATCACACTAACACCATTCCCATTACTCCCCTCGGAGTCTGTCACTAACCTACTCACTAGGGACAATTTACAGCGTTCAAGTAACCTGCCAACTTGCAGCTCTTTGGGAAGTGGATAGATGCACTAGTGGTCACAGGAAGGATGTGGAAAGTCCACACAAACAGCACCCATGGTCAGGATTGAACCAGTGCCTCTGGAGCTGTGAGGCAGCACCTCCAATACCTGTGCCACTGTGTAACTCCCTTATGCCCCTGTCCCACTTAGGAAACCTGAACGGAAACCTCTGGAGACTTTGCGCCCCGCCCAAGGTTTCCGTGCGGTTCCCGAAGGTTTTTGTCCTCCGGCAACCACCTTCAACTAGCGTCGCAACCGGCTTCGACTAAATAATTACCGATTTCTAAACCACTTTCGACCATTAGGGAGACTGACAAAAACCTCCGGGAACCGCACGGAAACCTTGGGTGGGGCGCAAAGTCTCCAGAGGTTTCCGTTCAGGTTTCCTAAGTGGGACAGGGGCATTAGATCGGACTCCGCACCTGGGCGACCAAATTACCTCCTTAAAGTGAAGCCCCTTCTGAATATTTTTAAAGAAAATATTAATTTTAAATATTCTTTATAAAAATAACATTTTAAAGAGAATTAAAAATAAGGTGACGCGGTGGCGCAGCGGTAGAGTTGCTGCCTTACAGCAACTAGAGACCCAAGTTCGATCCTGACCACGGGTGCTGTCTGTATGGAGTTTGTACGTTCTCCCCCTGACCGCGTGGGTTTTCTCCGGGCGCTCAGTATTTTTTCCCACACTCCAAAGACGTACAGGTTTGTAGGTTAATTATTTTTGGTAAAAATTGTAAATTGGTCCAACCGTGCAGGATAATATTAGTATACGGGGATCGCTGGTACTTGCGATGGGCCTGTTTCCGCGCTGTATCTCCAAACTAAAAATGCATGGAATCTTCTTGAATGCATCAATTTTTTTTACCCAAGGTAGGGGAATCAAGATTAAAGATACATGGGTTAAAGGTGAGCGGGGAAAGATTTAATAGGAACCTGAGGGACAACCTTTCCACCCAGAGGGTGGTGTGTTTAAGGAATGAGCTGCTGGATGAGGTAGCTGAGGCAGGTACTGTAACAATAAATGAAAGATACATGAAAGAGACAGATATATGAATAGGAAAAGTTTAGAGAGATATGAATCGAATGCGGTCACAGTAGATTAGCTTGGATGGGGCATAGAAGCATAGAAACATAGAAACATAGAAAATAGGTGCAGGAGGAGGCCATTCGGCCCTTCGAGCCAGCACCGCCATTCATTATGATCATGGCTGATCGTCCCCTATCAATAACCCGTGCCTGTCTTCTCCCCATATCCCTTGACTCCACTAGCCCCTAGAGTTCTATCCAACTCTCTCTTAATTCTTTAGCATCTTAGTTGGAATGGAGGAGTTGGGCCGAAGGGCCTGTTTCCAGGCTGGATGGCTCTAAAATGTTTCCCCGTATGTAAACCCAGTGAGAATCCCACAAACAAAATTGCAGACATCCTGACGACTCGAATTAGACTCCCAGCTCAGACACACAGCAAAGTGATGACTATGCCTTTATTATCCTCAAGCCAAATCATCTTCTTATTGGAATAACACCAGGAAAGCTTGCTCCGCACATGGTTCATTTCCGCAACAATGAATGCGATGTTTATTTAATATTGCATGGATACGGCCATTGAAACAGCAACAAAGGAATATGGGGGAACCAGGGATAACTGGCCGATCGTTTCACCCTCGCTCCTTCTGCCTGAGCCTACCTGATCTCCTGGTTGCCAAACACTTTAATTCTCCTTTCCATTCCCACACAGACCTCTCTGTCCTAGGTCTCCTCCATTGTCAGAGTGAGGATAAACGCAAATTGGAGGAACAGCATCTCACATTTCGCTTGGACAGCTTATGGCCCAGTGGTATGAATAATGATTTCTCTCACTTCAAATAACCCCAGCATTCCCTCTCTTTCTCTATCCCTCCCCCACCCAAATCACACCAGCTTCTCGTTTTCACCCAACAAACAGCTAACAATGGCCTGTTTCTCCTTTATCATCGTTACTTTTTTGCAAATCTTTCATTCATTGTTCTTTATCTCTCTACGTCACCGTCTATATCTCTCGTTTCCCATATCCCTAACCAGTCTGAAGAAGGGTCTCGACCCGAAACGTCACCCATTCCTTCTCTCCTGAGATGCTGCCTGTCCCGCTGAGCTACTCCAGCTTTTTGTGTCTATCTTCGGTTTAAACCAGCATCTGCAGTTCCTTCCTCCACTATCTACCAACCTGGTTGTACACTGAACAGACGCTGGCCGCAGCTGAGATCCATTTACATTCCTGGTCCACGTGATCTTTGCGGTGCTCGCTTTTCATGTCACGGTGACAATTTGACCCAAATAATTTTCTAGAACTTTAATCTTCTGTACATATTTTTTGTCTCAATTTGGATTCAATCACACAATCGTTAACATCAATGGTCTGACTGATAAAGCCATTAATAACTGGTCTTTTCTGATTTTTCGCCAACTTGCATTGACTTTTTGGTGGATTTTGTATTAGTCAAGGTGGCGGTGTGAAGCTCCCCTCTAGAGTACACAGATATCTTTGGAAAGGAGACGAGGAGGAACTGCTTTAGTCAGAGGGTGGTAAATTTGTGGAATTCATTGCCACAGATGGCTGTGGAGGTAGTCAATGGATTTAGGTGGTTGCCATAGAGGGAGTACAGAGAAGGTTCACCAGACTGATTCCTGGGATGGCAGGACTTTCATATGAAGAAAGACTGGATAGACTCTGCTTGTAGTCGCTGGAGTTTAGAGGATTGAGGGGGGATCTTATAGAGATTTTCAAAATTCTTAAGGAGTTGGACAGGCTAGATGCAGGAAGATTGTTCCCGATGTTGGGGAAGTCCAGAACAAGCGGTCACAGTTTAAGGGTAAGGGGGAAGTCTTTTAGGACCGAGATCAAAAAAACATTTTTCACACAGTGAGTGGTGAATCTATGCAATTCTCTGCCACAGAATGTAGTTGAAGCCAGTTCATTGGATATATTTAAGAGGGAGTTAGATGTGGCCCTTGTGGCTAAAGGGATCAGGGGGTATGGAGAGAAGGCAGGTACAGAATACTGAGTTGGATGATCAGCCATGATCATATTGAATGGCGGTGCAGGCTCGAAGGGCCAAATGGCCTACTCCTGCACCTATTTTCTATGTTTCTATGAGATTGACAAATTCTTGATTAGTACTGGTGTTAGAGGTTATGGGGAGAAGGCGGGAGAATGGGATTGTGAGGGAAATATCGATCAGCCATGATTGAATGCTGGAGTAGACCTGATGGGCTGAATGGCCTAATTCTCTTCCTAGAAATGAACTTATGAACTCATGACCCATTATGGTGTACTAATGCCTCTAAAAAGTTTAAAAACTAGATTTTCACATTTTTAGAAGTTTTAATATGAAAAAATTACTAAAGTTTAAAAAGTGGAATGTATTTATTAATTGAGCAGTCAGGCCCTTAAGCAGCTTATAGGATGACAATCTACCATGGACACCAACAGCAAGGAATGATATTGTGTGGTCATAATATAGGAGCAGAATTAAATCTTCCTCTACATTATCCCATCAAACACTCCCATGGTCGAGACACCATTGAGGAGACCAACCTCCCAGAATAGCCCCAACTAAATCCATTACCCTGTCAAAAATAAATTGCAAAGCTTCAAGAAAACCATCTATATCTCTCATTTCCCTTATCCCTAACCAGTCTGAAGAAGGGTCTCGACCCGAAACGTCACCCCAATCCATTGCTCCATAGATGTTGCCTCACCCGCTGAGTTCCTCCAGCATTTTTGTCTACTTTGCAGTCTACTCTAGTCAGATTCTGTTCTCTGTTTCAAAGGATAGTTGTAAAACAAGGAAAAGGGGGTAACAGTACACTCGCTGATCTGTAATGGGGTGGAATTGGGCTGTCTTTACTCTGCTGTGTCTTTCGGGGGCATATGATTTATAATTGTAATAAGGTCATTCGGAAGAAGGAGAAAATGCTAAAATGCTAAATGCTACAACACAACGAAGGAAAATCTGTACGTAAGGTGTCGTCGATTCATCTTTCTCCATGGACAAATCTCCTAGTATGTTCCCAGTCATCACCATATTTGGTGCTTTTAAATAAAGTCGTGATTGTGTTTCCCTGATCTTTGTGTTGCGTTTTACTTCTCTTTAACAACCCCCGGAGATCGAGAGCCGGGCATTTCACAACCAAATTCATTTCACACAGTATTCTTGGAAGAATCATACAGAGGAGACTCGATTACAAAAAAAAAGAAAATTAGAATGGACATCTTTAGTGCTTCACAATTCAGACCAGGATATTTGGCAATGTTAGAGCTATCTTTACATTTGCCCTGGCACTGATTTTAGCTAATTCCAAAACTATTTTCTCTTCTGGGAGTAATTTGAATGTCAAAAAGTATATACTCGTACCCTGACGATGTAAGATGCTGACATTCGCTCATTTTCTGTTTCTCACTCGCAAATGAAAGCAGAGGTTTCTGTTTGTCTTTGTGCCATTCACTTTGTCTGGGGCCGGTGGACATCTTCTGCCCTGCCCAGTGATGTGCCTCGGGATCACCTAGCGAGAAAAGGTGCAACGACTGAATCCCCTGCCTGTGAACCCACCCCACGCTGAATTCCTGGCTGCACAAACCCAGCTGGAGCCAATTGCCGAATGGAGGCCAGCCCTTGTTCCCGCAGGACGACAAAAATGTTGGACACAAGAATCTGCTACGTAATCGTTCCACTCTAGTGGGGCCCTGTTTGCTCGCAGAGCTGGATGCATTCTCTCGCTGCGTCTCTTTTTGGGATGGACAGGATAATTGGGTAAATCCGAGCGTAGGGAGATGGATGATCGGCCATCGGTGTGTGGCAAAGTGGAGCTGCTCCATCAGAGACCCAGCTTCCATCCCGCCCTCCCCCGCTACCTGTCTGTCTGGAGTCTGCACGTGCTCACTGTGCGACCTCGTGGGTTTCTTCTGGGCGCCCCGGTTTCCTCCCACATCCCAAAGACGCAAGGGGTGGGTGAACTAACCATTGGAAATTGCCAAAGACAGACACAAAAAGCTGGAGTAACTCGGCGGGTCAGGCAGCAACTCCAGAGAAAATGAATAGGGGGCGTTTTGGGTCGAGACCCTTTTTGTGTCTGTCTTCGGTTTAAACCTGCGTCTGCAGTTCCTTCCGTTACATTGTTGACGGGGTTGGAAGATTGCAACCTTCACGTGGTCCGCCCTTTTTCTTCGACTAATGCAATCAACTCGACATGCACAAACGGAAGATCAAATAGAACAAGTTGTCCAACAGCTTTAGGCTGTGCGCGCCACACGAAATAAGAAGAAGAAGAAATTGTTGGTACACAAAAATGCTGGAGAAACTCAGCGGGTGCAGCAACATCTATTTGATAGAAGCTCCTGCACCCGCTGAGTTTCTCCAGCATTTTTGTCTACCTTCGATTTTCCAGCATCTGCAGTTCCTTCTTAAACAAGAAATTGTTGATTTCTGAAGACTGCTGAAACGTCACCTATCCATGTTCTCCAGAGATGCTGCCTGACTTGCTGAGTTACTCCAGCCCTTAGCATCTTTTTTTTGTCTACCAGCGTCTGCAGTTTTTTGGAGATACAGAGCAGAAACAGGCCCTTTGGCCCACCGGGTCCGCACCGACCCACACACTAACGCTATCCCATTCACACTAGGGACAATTTACAATTATACCAAGCCAATTAACTTACAAACCTGTACATCTTTGGAGTGTGGGAAGAAACCAGAGATCCCAGAGAAAACCCACGCAGGTCACGGGGAGAACGTACAAACTCCGTACAGAAAGCACCCGTAGTCAGGATTGAACCCGGGTCTCTGGCGCTGTAAGGCAGTAGCTTCACCGCTGTGTCATCGTGCCGCCCTGGTTTGGAATTGCAGCGTCTGCAGATTTTTGTTTCAGCTCCACAGGTGAGACATTACAGTGGAACATTCAGCTAGGATCCGGTTCCATTGGACTCCGGTCAGGTGAAAACCATTTCAAAAATCCAAATTGTGGGATTTACGATCAGAGGCCACATTTCTGCAGCCTGCAGTACTGGACCAGCAACCTACCTTAAAAGTAAATAATTACGGGCTGTTTGAATCGGGACCTGTTAAGGGCCTGTCCCACTGTACGAGTTTACCCAAGAGTTTTAAAAAAAATCAAACTCGTGGTAAGTCGGCCGAATGTACGTAGCGGGTACGTTGGAGCTCGGGGCGTCTCTTAGCGGCTCGTAACGCTAACAGCAGGTACTCGGGAAACGCGGTAAGCTTGGGAAGTTTTTTCAACGTGTTGAAAAATGTCCACGAGAGCCCCGAGTACCTACGAGCGGCTATTACTGTAATTATTACCGTTCGAATCAGGGGAAACTCGGGACAACTCTTGAATTACCTCGTACAGTGGGACAGGCACTTAATTACAACCCAGTGGGATGAATATTGATTTCTCTAACTTCAAGTAACCCTAGCTTTCTCTCTCTCTCTCTCCGTCCCCCACCCTAGTTCTCCAACTAGTTTCACTGTCCTCCAGATTAATTTTACTGATTATATGCCTCGTGGCCACCTTGCCCTCAGCTAACAATATCCAATTATACATTTCCTCAAGCATTGTCCACTTTGATCTGTCGTTTTCACACCTTACCCTTCCATATCTCTGTGTCTCCCTTTCCTCTGACTGTCTGAAGAAGGGTCTCGACCCGAAACGTCACCCATTCCATCTCTCCAGACGCTGCCTGACCCGCTGAGTTACTCCAGCATTTTCTTTGAATTGGAACTTACATAAACTGTGCCACCAAACTACGAATGCCAACCTCCTCCAACCTCATCTACTGCATCCGCTGCTCTAGGTGTCAGCTGCTCCTCATCGGTGAGACCAAGCGTAGGCTTGGCGATCGCTTCGCCCAACACCTCCGCTCGGTCCGCAATAACCAACCCGATCTCCCGGTGGCTCAGCACTTCAACTCCCCCTCCCATTCCAAATCCGACCTATCTGTCCTGGGCCTCCTCCATGGCCAGTGTGAGTCCCACTGCAAATTGGAGGAGCAGCACCTCATATTTTGCTTGGGTAGTTTACACCCCAGCGGTATGAACAATGACTTCTCCAATTTCAGGTAGTCCCTGCTTTCTCCCTCCTTCCCCTCCCCAGCTCTCCCACAGCCCACTGTCTCCGCCTCTTCCTTTCTTCTTCCCCCCCCCCCCCAGCATCAGTCTAAAGATGGGTCTCAACCCGAAACATCGCCTATTCCTTCGCTCCATGGATGCTGCCTCACCCGCTGAGTTACTCCAGCAGTTTTGCCTACTGACGAAAAAACAATTTCTGTTTTGTTGATTTAAAAATGATCCTGATCGCGAGCAGAACCCGCCTGCTTTTCAATGGGATCATTCAACGTCCTTGATTCTTAACTGCCTCCCCAGTTCAGGAACAATAACTGCTGGCAATTATCAGGTCAGGTCGGGGGGGGCAGAGCTCCCCCCGCCACGGGTACCATGTAATCCGTGGTACCTGCTCCATGGTCGAATAGTCGGCGACTAAACCGTCTCCCCCACCTGGTTTTCCAGGTGAGGAGGGGGCTGTGGACCCCCAGCAGGACCAAAAACAAGACCTGTCAAAGGGCGGATGAGTTCCTAGCGAGCCAACGGCCACCCACACTTCAGTAGAAGTTGAGATCACTGTCGTATGCAGCATTGTCAGGGGTGAGGAAAAACATGAACTGTAATTCTTCTCTCTCCTTGCTCCTCAAAAGAGAAGTTGTTAATTAAATTATCATGTCCTGTTAATTTATTAATAAACGCCCAAGAAAGCAGGCACAGCCTCAGTTTTTATACGCTGTCCGGTTTATTATTTCATCTTATCGGCGGCAAATTCTTCCACAGATTTGTGACTGTGAGCCAAGGGTTTAGCTCTGAAGTGGGGCTTGAACCGTTGACCTTCCCACTCAGAAGCAGGAAGACAGCACAGTGAAGTGGAGCTGACAGCAATGCGATCTCGTGACTCCCAGCTGTTGAGCTGGAGGTGGCCAGGTAAAATCACACTGCCCATTCCTTCTCTCCATAGATGCTGCCTCACCCGCTGAGTTTCTCCAGAATTTGTCTCCAGCTAATTTTCCCTTTGCTTTCCTTCCAGGTTTTTCATTTCATTAGACTATTTGGAGATATAGCATGGAAACAGGCCCTTTGGCCCATCAAGTCCAGCGATAAAACCGTACACCAGCACCATGCTATACATGAGAGACAAGTTACAATGTTACCAAAGCCAATTAACTTAAAAACCCGTACATCTTTGGAGTAAACCAGAGCACCCGGAGAAAACCCACGCAGGTCCCATGGGGAGAACCTACAAACTCCGTACAGGCAGCACCCACAGTCAGGATCGAACCAGGGTCTGTAAGGGCAGCCACTCTACCGCTGCGCCACCGTGCCACCCCTGACCAGGGCATTTCCATTGTCATTCCAGCTTTCTAGCCACCATGTGTCTGAAGACAAAGAGTGCTGGAGTAACTCAGCGGGTCAGGCAGCATCTCTGGAGAAAAGGAATAGGTGAGGCTTCGCGGGAAGAAGGGTCTTAACCCGAAATGTCATCTGCTCCTTATCTCTGGAGATGCTGCCTGACCCGCTGAGTTCCTCCATCTTGTTGCGTCTGTCTTCAGGGACATGATGGATGGGGAGTTGGTGGAGATGGGGAATGGAACAATTGATAGTGGTAGTGTTTATAAAGGCTTGTGGGTTGCCTGGAGGGTCTTCACCGTCCTACTGAAGTCTGGGATAGGCCAACCTCCATTACCAGAGGGGACTGGGGTCATGAGTTTGCAATCTGTGTGAGATTCCCACAGAATGGGGGAATGTTGTTGAATCCTGGCCTGACGTGAGCATCAGCATTGTCAGGGTCAACCTCCTCACTCCTCGAGCCAGAGAGGCCTCCGACTGCCAATGCCTCAGCAACTCGCAATCTCCCTTTAATTTCCCCCTGGAGTGGTTGCATATTTGAAAACAAGGCATGAGCATTCCTGCTTTCACAAAGTATTTCTGAGAGGAAAGTTGTTGGCCTCACAATAAAGAATGTTCCTGGAACGAACGAAAACTGGAGTTGAGTATTTCACCAACAGCAAAGGGTCAACGTGAACCTTCCCTTGGATGTTTTGCTGTGAGATGTTTTATTTTATTTGTCCGTTCATTGTACGTGGATGTTGTTGGCAATGCTGCAGTCCCTGCCCATCTCCAATTAGCCCTGAACTACGGCTAAAGATTCAAGTCAACGCAGCAATGTGTCTGGAACGTCATGTACACCAGACTGGGTGAGGATGGCAGATTTTATTTTCTAAAACAGATTAATTTTTACAATAAATTGTTTTGAGCCTGCAGTTACTGACTGGCTGTGAGATTTTTTTTTTTTGTTGCATTTTTTAAATAATTGCTTGAATTGAAAGTCCCCTGCGATGTGGCTCAGAACTTGACTGCCCCTCCTGTTTCTATGCTTTTGGATGCAATGGAAGAAGGAAAATGTCATAGCTGGGGAGGGAGGCAGGGAGATGGAAGAGCATGGAGGGGGGGAGGGGGGAGGGAGAGGGGGGAGGGAGAGGGGGAGAGGGAGAGAGGGGGGGGAGAGAGGGGAGGGAGAGAGGGGGGAGAAAGAGAGGGAGAGGGGGGAGGGAGAGGGGGGAGGGAGAGGGGGAAGAGGAGGGAGAGGGGGGAGAAAGAGGGGGAGGGAGAGGGGGAGGAGGGAGGGAGAGGGGGAGGAGAGGGGGGAGGAGAGGGGGATAGAGAGGGGAGAGGGGGGAGGGAGAGGAGGGAGAGGGGGAGGAGAGGGGGGAGGAGAGGGGGATAGAGAGGGGAGAGGGGGGAGGGAGAGGGGGGTAGAGGGGGGTAGAGGGGGGAAGAGAGGGGGGAGAGGGGGAGAGGGGGGAGGCGGGGGGAGGGGGGGAGGGAGAGGGGGGGATAGGGGGGAGAAAGAGGGGGGAGAGGGGGGAGGGAGAGGAGGGAGAGGGGGAGAAAGATGGGGGAGGGGGAGGGAGAGGGAGAGAGTTGGAGGGAGGGAGAGAGAGAGTGAGAGTAGTGGGGAGAGGGCACAAAAGAGTGTGGGAGAGGGAGAGAGAGTGAGAGTAGGGTGGTTTGAGGTGTTGATTCACCATCATTTTCTACGCACATTTAATGATGGAATAAATGTAGTCCTCGCTAGCGGTAACCCTTCCACCCACTTCCCCCTAAGATGGAACTCCATTTTAACTGGTCCCTTTTACAGTGTGTGCAGCAAACCCTGTCTCCTGTATCCGAATTTGGTTGCTGTCCCACAGACAGAGTCCGGAGGCCAGGACAACTCCCAGGGGCGTTAGGTGAAGACAGAGCGAGCCTCAGAAGCTGCAGCGTTGAGTAGTTCCAAGCTGACTTCCCATCTGAGGGCCCGCTCTCACACGTCCAATAGAATCATAGAGTCACAGAGCGTGGGAACAGGCCCTTCGGCCCAACTTGCCCAGACTGGCCAAGCCAAGCGAAAGCCTTAAGGGCCTGTCCTACCAGCATGCAACTTTATGCGATTAGCGCGACCTAACGTGGTCGCTTGAGCCGTCCGGCGTCGCGGGGCCGGTCCCACTTTGATCGCCGGAGCCGTGCGGAATTGTGCGGAGTTCATCCCGAGTTCGTCCCGACATCGCACGGGGCTCCTAAATACTGACTATGTTCAAAAATTCCGCGCGGCAACGGCTTGTCGGCTCGCAGTCGCCTTGACATTTACACACTGCCCCGACATCGTGCCTCCGTGAATCTATCTGTAGGTGCCTCCGGGACCCTCTATGTGTGTGGCTCCGTGGCCCTCTGTGTGTGTGTGCCTCTGTGCCCCTCTCTGTGTGCCCCTCTCTGTCCTGGCGAACTTACCTTAGGCTTCGCTCCAAGTTCGTCTCACTTTGCGCCGCGTTGCGCCACTCACCCGACCTCCGCGCGGCCCCTACTGCTGGTTTGGTTGCGCTTGCCGCATGCAGGCGCATGCTGGTGGGAACGGCCCTGTACAGGGGATCACCCGACCTCCGCGTGGCCCCCGCTTCTAGTTTGATCGCGTTCATCGCATAGAGTTGCATGCTGGTGGGACAGGCCCTTTAATGTCCACAAACTGGTGGAACAAATCCGGCCCAATGTCTCCAAAGTGTTGCAACAAATCCAAGGCAAGCCTCCAAAACCAATGCAACAAACGCAGCTCAATGCCACCGAACTGTCGCAGCAATCGCAACTCAACGCCGCAGGGATGCAACTCAACTTCTCCAAGCTGATGCAACAAATGCAACTCTCTCTGACATTCCACAAAGGTTTCCCCTTGGAAGAACGGATGTTTGTTTGTGATTTGTAAGCTTAAACACTTAGCAATGGTTGCTCCATCTTGTGTTATCCCACTTTGTAAACAGGTGGCCTTATGTACTGTGTATGTGCAGGAAGGAACTGCAGATGCTGGTTTACACCAAAGAAAGACATGAAAAGCTGGAGTAACTCAGCGGGTCAGGCAGCATCTTTGGCGAAAAGGAATAGGTGACATTTCGGGTCGAGACCTTTCATCAAACTGAGAGTCGGGGGAGAGGGAAACTAGAGGTACAGAACCAGCAACGATGACCAAGGGAACATGGAGCCCACAATGGTCCACTGTTGGCTGTGTAAGGGGTGATAACAAGGAGATACAAACAGGACGACAGTGAAGCTAGTCGGACGACTAGGGTGGTGGTGTGATGGCGAGAGAGGGAATGCAAGGGATACTTGAAGTTAGAGGAATCAATATTCATTCTGCTGGGTTGTAAACTGCCCAGGTGAAATATGAGGTGCTGGTCCCCCAATGTGTGTTTCCCAAGCGAAATATGGCTTTAGATTGGAACATGGCGACCATCAAGATGGGTCTCTTGTTATTTCTCTATTTGTGTCTCCCTGTCTACCTCTTGTTCTTTTTACCAGTCTGGCTCGAAGGGCCGAATGGCCTACTCCTGCACCTATTGTCTGTTGTCTCTATTCCAGTGATATAGATGGCCAGTGAAGAAAATAAATAAGCAGATGGTAAATACAATGTGATTTGCAAGATGATTGCCAAGTTCTGTTGAGGACTGATCGGACCTGCCTGCCTGCTTTGATAGGGTAAACAGTCTTATTTAGTTTAATTTAGTTTAGAGATACAGCGCGGAAACAGGCCCTTCGGCCCACTGAGTCCATGCCAGCCAGCGAACACTATCCTACACAATTTAGGGACAATTTACAATTATACCAAGGCCAATTAACCTACAAACCTTCACGTCTTTGGAGCGTGGGGGGAAACCGGAGCACCTGGAGAAAACCCACGCGGTCACGGGGAGAGCGTACAAACTCCGTCCAGACAGCGCCCGTAGTCAGGTGCAGGGTTTGTGAGTGGCAGCCTAATTGGGGAGTCCACGCTCAGATGCGGACAGGCTTGTAAACAGAAAAAGGGGGATTTTGCAATCGATTTAAATAGAAAAAGAATGTATCAAAAATAATGGAATTACATTTTTTTTTAATATATACGTATTCCTTTGAGAATAGAAGAATGTTGCCTTCTTTTGTCCAGTTTTAAATGTTGTAATTCACAGAATTTTGGAAACTTTGCAGAATTCTTTTCGCAGATGTTAATGACACAAGATTGAAGGTTGCGCAGTTTAAAGGTTACCAGAAATACGTGAACTTCATCGGGGAAACTAGAAGAAAACAAGATCTTGACGGGTTTCTGAGTTGCAAAGGGGCAGCATGGCCTTGGGTTTTAATGTTGAGACACCATTGTATATCTCTGGAAGCCCCTGTCCTCTCCCTCATTAAAGCTCTTCTCATCAACTGCACTTCCCAAATGCTTCTGTTACTTGGTATCAAATATAATTCAATGCTGCTCCACCCAAAGCATCGTAGCGCGCTTTTCCACACGCGGGGACCATACAGACAAACTACAGCCTCGTAGAACCATAGAGCTAAACAGCACGGACACAGGCCCTTCGGCCCACCTTGTCCATGCCGGCCAGGTTTACCAACCTGATCTCCCGGTGGCTCAGCTCTTCAACTCCCCCTCCCATTCCGAATCCGACCTCTCTGTCCTGGGCCTCCTCCATGGCCAGAGTGAGCACCACCGGAAATTGGAGGAGCAAGCACCTCATATTCCGCTTGGGCAGCCTGCACCCTAGTGGCATAAACATTGACTTCTCCAATTTCCAGTAGCCCTTGGTTTCTCCTCCCCTCCCTAGCTCTCCCTCAACCCTTGGGCTCCTCCTCTTCCTTTCTTCTTCCCGCCACCCATCCTGCATCAGTCTGAAGAAGAGTTTTGGCCCGAAACGTTGCCTATTTCCTTCGCTCCACAGATGCTGCCGCACCCGCTGAGTTTCTCCAGCAATTTTGTCTCCCTTTAGTTTAGCTTAGTTTGGAGCGGTGGTTCTTAACCTTTTTGGCACCAGTACGCGCCTACGCAAACAAAACACTGTATGTGGAATGTACATTTGTTAGGTTCCTAAACATGTGATCAACAAATTAATGTTATTTGTGCCCCCTTCACGACCCCCGGCAAAGCCCCAAACGACACTCATAGGGGGTCAGGAACCCCAGGTTAAGAACCACTGGTTTAGAGTCACATGTATCAAGCTACAGTGAAAAGCTTCCGTTGCGTGCTACCAGTCAGCGGAAATACTGCATGTAATCACAATCGAGCCATTCACAGTGAACAGATACATGAAAAAGGGAATAACGTTTAGTGCAAGATAAAGTCCGATTGAAGATAGTCCAACGATGTAGCCTGTAACCCATTTGCCTCAATTTGGTCCATAGCTCTCTAAACCCTTCCTGTTCATATATCTATCCAAACTGCCTCCTTCCCCCAAATATCAACATTTGCCTACTTCCCTGAGCTGGGGCCATCTTCATGGAGATCTGAGGCCAAATCTGAGGAAGGACATTATTGCCATAGAGGGAGTGCAGAGAAGGTTCACTAGACTGATTCCTGGGATGTCAGGACTGTCTTATGAACAAAGACTGCATAGACTTGGTTTATACTCTCTAGAATTTAGGAGATTGAGAGGTGATCTTATAAAAACGTACAAAATTCTTAAGCGGTTGGACAGGCTAGATGCAGGAAGATTGTTCCCGATGTTGGGGAGGGGCAGGACAAGGGGTCACAGCTTAAGGATAAGGGGGTAATCCTTTAGGACCGAGATGAGAAGGACTTTTTTCACACAGAGAGTGGTGGGTCTCTGGAACTCTCTGCCACAGAGGGTAGTTGAGGCCAGTTCATTGGCTATATTTAAGAAGGAGTTAGATGTGGCCCTTGTGGCTAAGGGGATCAGAGGGTATGGAGAGAAGGCAGGTACGGGATACTGAGTTGGATGATCAGCCATGATCATATTGAATGGCGGTGCAGGCTCGAAGGGCCGAATGGCCTACTCCTGCACCTAATTTCTATGTTTCTATGTTTCATGCCTCGCTTAGTCTTTGCACTGTGTCTGCAGATGTTCCGTTCTTGGCTCTGGTTGTACAGATACTCTACGTTGGGCCTTTGTGTTATTCCCTTTTTCATTCTCCAAGGCCGGGGATTTTTCCAAAGTTCATGGGTCTGGTTATCTCCATGAATAAGTACGCTGAATCATCCGCACTGAAGCACCCACGCCCCCACCAACTCAGAGGTGACATGAGCAATTTGGAAAGTGAGAGATGATCACGGCAAGTTTTGGGAAATGGGTTAATATGTTCATCAGCGAAAGGAGCAGAATCAGCAGCCCATTCGGCCCATCAAGTCTACCCCGCCGTTCGGTCATGGCTGATCTATCTTTCCCTCTCAGCCCCATTCTCCTGCCTTCTCCCCAAAACCCCAGACATCCGTACTAATCAAGAATCTGTCAATCTCCACCTTAAAAATATCCATTGACTTGGCCTCCACAGCCGTCTGTGGCAATGAGTTCCACAGATTCACCACCCTCTGACTAAAGAAATTTCTCTGGGGGTTACACGAAAAGCTGGAGAAACTCAGCGGGTGCAGCAGCATCTAAGGAGCGAAGGAGATAGGCGACGTTTCGGGTCGAGACCCTTCTTCAGACCCTTCTTATCTCCTTATCTCCTTCGCTCCTTAGATGCTGCTGCACCCACTGAGTTTCTCCAGCTTTTTGTGTAACCCTCGATTCTCCAGCATCTGCAGTTCCTTCTTTAACAACAAAGAAATTTCTCTGATCAGTCTGAAGAAGGGTTCGCCTATTTCCTGAGTTTCTCCAGCATTTTTGTCTACCAAAGAAATTCCTCCTCATCTTTCTAAAAGTTTGTCCTTTTATTCCAAGGATATGGCCTCTGGTCCTGGAGTCTCCCACTTGTCAATTAAGTATGTGTATTGTCCCAAAAAACATTCACTGCGTTCTGGAGGGTGTGATCAATCCTCGCTGCGATCTTTCAATCTCAGCTGTAAAAATATCCAAATGTTAAAAAATGATACATTAGGGAGAGATTCCCAGCAGCAAAGGTTTTGGGTGGAGTAAAGGGTCTGTCGCACTTTCACGACCTAATTCACGAGTTTGCCCTTGGCTCATACTCGCAGCATGGTCGTCAAGAGGTCGTAGGTAGGTCGTAGGAGGTCGTGATGCTAGTCGTAGGTACTCGTGGCATCAAGTAGGTCGGGGCGAGTTTTCAACATGATGCAAAATGTCCATGAGTAAAAAAGGTCGTGAATTAGGTCATGAGAGTGGGACAGACCCTAAAGAGAGACAGTGTTACCTATCGTCTTGCTATCTCTAACTCCGACGTCTTATCTTCCTTCACCCTCGTGTGAGTAATCCTTGATTAATCGCACAACTCCCAAAGTACTTTGCATCAAATGAAATGCTTCGGAAGTGTAGTCATCGTTAATAGGCAGGAAATGCCAATTTGCACACAGCAAGTCCCCAGCAGCAGCAATGAGCTAACAAAAGGAACATCTGCTCCGGGAGCACTCGTTGTGGGATAAATGTAGGCCAGGACACGGGGGAGAGGTCCCGTGCTCCTATCTGCACCGGTGTCCTGGGAGCTTTGACATCAACCTGAGAGAACAGATGGTGCCTTGCCTAATGCTCATCTAGCAAGGCACCACTCCCTCGGCACAATGCTGGAGCCAGCCTGGATGCTCAATCCTCCAGAATGGGCCTCCAACCATTACTGCCTGATACAGGTGAGCGAGAGAGAGAGGGGGGGGCCTCAGCTGGCTGGGCAGTTCATGCCTTAAGGGCCATGTTGGCACACTGAGATACAGTGGGCAGCAATAAAGCTTTTAATTCATATTTCAGAATCTGCCTGTTGCTAGCAAAGGCCAGCATTTATTATCCCTTCCCAGTTGTCCTTGGGAAGATGGCGGTGAGTTGACCCTTTGGGGCTCTACGGGAGAGTTACTGCATCACAGCGCCAGAGACCGGGGTTCGATCCTGACTATGGGTGCTTGTCTGTACGGGGTTTGTACGTTCTCCCCGTGACCTGCGTGGGTTTTCCCCGGGTGCTCCGGTTTCCTCCCACACCCCAAAGACGTACAGGTTTGTAGGTCAATTGGCTTGGTGCAAATTGTAAATTGTCCCTAGTGTGTGTGTGTGTGTGGGATAGTGTTAATGTGCGGGGATCGCTGGTCTGTGCGGGCTCGGTGGGCCAAAGGGGCTTTTACCGCTCTGTATCTCTGAACAAAACTAAAAAATAAAATATTAGGCTGCCCTCATCTTACAAATTTAACATCATCATGTATTTTGCAGATAGTTGAAAAATTGTGGATTGTTCCCAGAAACGGGGCGGAAATGTCAAAGACCAGAGGGACACATGGATAGGAAAGGTTCAGAGAGATATCGGCCAAAGACAGGCAGGTGAGACTTGTGTAGATGGGGCAGCATGGACAAGTTGGGCCAAAGGGCCTGTTTCCATGCTGTGTGACTCAATGACTCTATGAAAGGCTTTGGAGTGTGGATTAACTTGCTGTAGGGTGCCTGCTCTCTTGTAGTCAACGATATTTATCTGGTTGGTCCAGTTTTCTGGTCATAGGCGAGTCCCAAAATGTTGTTGTGGAAGCTTGATGCCAGTGGAAGATAAATCACAAGTAGCCTTATTTAAGAATAAGGGGTAAGCCACAATAGACAATAGACAATAGACAATAGGCGCAGGAGTAGGCCATTCGGCCCTTCGAGCCAGCACCACCATTCAATGTGATCATCCCCAATCAGTACCCCGTTCCTGCCTTCTCCCCATATCCCCTGACTCTGCTATCTTTAAGAGCCCTATCTAGCTCTCTCTAGAAAGTATCCAGAGAACTGTCCTCTGAGGCAGAGAATTCCACAGACTCACAACTCTCTGTGTGAAAAAGTGTTTCCTCGTCTCCGAAACGGGGTACTGATTGGGGATGACCAGCCATGATAACATTGAATGGCGGTGCTGGCTCGAAGGGCCGAATGGCCTACTCCTGCACCTATTGTCTATTGTCTATTGTCTATTGTCTCTCCAAATAACAAAGTGGACTGCACGGGGCAGTGGAAAGATCGCTGAACGGATGCAACTCAGGCAAACAAACCCATTTAAAATTGAAAACAGTTCTCCGAAAATTCGGGGGAGTGGAAGTTCAAACCAGATCCCAAACTGAGTGCGATTCAGACAGCGGCCTGTCCCAGAGCACCTGGCATTGTCCTTCCCACGAGAGCAGAAGCCTCTATTTGTTCTCCAGGTACACAACACCTGACTGAGCTGCCACATACCAACAAGTTGCACAACGCTGCCTCACATCGTTAATTGCCACCTTGCACCTGCGAATAGATATTTTTTTGATCTTCACGTCAATACAATGACGGAGGTGGGGGAGGGGGGGCGCTGAAGCCCCATTTTTTTGTTTTCTCAATGCCAAGGGCCACACCTTTTGCTTCCATTGTTTTTTTTCCCACATTGTATCGGTGCAGAGGTACACTGGTCCCGTGATTAAATTACAGGGCTGGCAGCTGGAGCTGTAATCCACAGACGCGAGTTTCAATCCGACAATTGCGGCTTGGCAAATTTAATGAGATAATTAAGTAAAGCTGGATTTAATTTTTAAAAGATAGCTCGGTCTCACTAAGTTTAATCACACAACCCTCGGGTTATTGTAAAAGCCAGGGATAACGATTGAGATGGAAGGTTGAGCATTTGAGTTGCTTAGATGTAGATGGCTGTGGACCAAGTACTGGGCAGTGGGATTAATATGCTAAGGTGCCAACTGGTCAGCAGGGACAAGCGGGGCCGAATGGTCTGTTTCAGCGCTGTACGATTCTATGATAGAAGTGACTTCAAAGCCAAAGCAATGTTGTAGATTCTTAATTGCTTCACTACCTCAGGGACAATTAGGAGTAGGCAGCAAGTGGTGGCATTGTCGAGAACATACGCAGCCTGCAAAGGGATAAACAAACCACGAAGATGCACAATTTCATCCCGACCCTTCTCCCCGTGTCCGCTCTTCCTGTGTGAATCTCCAGCCACCACCTGCGCTCACTAATGGCCCTGTCCCACGGTACGAGTTCATTCCAAGAGTTCTCCCCGAGTTTGCCCTGTTTCCAACTCGGAGATTTATGGTAATGGCCGCTCGCAGGTACTCGGGGCTCTCGTGGACGTTTTTTCAACATGTTGAAAAATCTTCACGAGTCCTCCCGAGCTTACCTGCCGTTAGCGAGTCTTCCCGAGTACCTGCCTTTAGCGTTACAAGCCGCGAAGAGACGTCCCCGAGCGCCGACTTACCAGCTACGTTCATTCTCCATGCTTACCACGAGTTTGATTTTTTTCAAACTCGGGAGATGAATGGTACGAGCTCTTGGAATGAACTCGTACCGTGGGACAGGGCCATTACAAACTAAAGTGCCAACACTGTAAAGTGCTATGACTGTAATCAGTGATAGAACAGGTCTGAAGGGCTGAATGGCCTACAGTTTAATTCAGTTTATAGTTTAGAGATACAGCATGGAAACAGGCCCTTCGGCCCACCGAATTCGCCAACCAACGTTCCCCGCACACTAACACTATCCTACACACACTGGGGACAATTTACAATTATTCCAAGCCAATTAACCTACAAAGCTGTAGGCCTTTGGAAAGTGGGAGGAAACCGGAGCAACTGGAGAAAGCCCACGCAGATCACGGGGAGAACGTACAAACTCCATAAAGACGGCACCCGTAGTCAGGATCGAACCGGGTCTCTGGCGCTGTGAGGCAGCAGCTCTACCGCTGCACCACCGTGTCGCCTTTGTTGATCCTATCTTCCTACTCCTGTTTTCAACGTCAATGTCCATGCCAATACCTCGCCTCCAAGAAATTGACCCATCACCAATCACAGCTGGACAAAAGTGCTGGAGAAACTCAGCGGGTGCAGCAGCATCTATGGAGCGAAGGAAATAGGCAACGTTTCGGGCCGAAACGTTGCCTATTTCCTTCGCTCCATAGATGCTGCTGCACTCGCTGAGTTTCTCCAGCACTTTTGTCTACCTTCGATTTTCCAGCATCTGCAGTTCCTTCTTAAACATCACCAATCACACTTGGGACCTCCCAATTCTGACGTAGTGTCACACTTAGGGATGCATTTTCTGATTTAGCCACCAACTTCTTTCCATCCCCAACCAAGGCAGGAGGCAAATGCTTTATCCAAAGTTTTTTGTAAGATGGATTGGATCATACTGGAAGAGTTATCAGTTGTGCAATTCAATGAGTTAGGACATTGGTTGCAATTGTACATGAAGGTTTGGTGAATTAGGGCTTTGTTGCTCATTGTTGGGAGGATGGAGCAATTACTAAAACAAACGGTAGCACCTTACACTTACACTTTTGGATGAGACAATACGCTGAAGTAGAGGAGGATTGCTGGCTCTGGAGAGGGTCCGGAGGAAGTTTACAAGAATGATTCCAGGAATTAGTCAATTAGCATATGAAGAGTGGGCATTTGACAGCACTGCGCTTCCACTCACTGGAGTTTAGAAGGTTGAGGAGGGACCTCATTGAAACTTACAGAATAATGAAAGGCATGGATAGAGTGGGTGTGGAAATGATGTTTCCACTGGTGGGAGAGTCTAGGACCAGAGGTCATCGCCTCAGAATTAAAGGAAGTGAGGAGGGAACTGCTTTAGTCAGAGGGTAGGTAAACTATGGAATCCATTACCACAGAGGGCTGTGGAGGCCAAGTCAGTGGATATTGTTAAGGCAGAGACAGATAAATTCTTGATTAGAACGGGCGTCAAGGGTTATGGGGAGAAGGTAGGCATATGGGATTAGGAGGCGGAGATCAGCCATGATTGCATGGCGGAGTGGGCTGAATGGCCTAATTCTACTCCTATAACTTGTGAACTTGTGAAGATGATCATGTGGCATTATCGTAAAGAGCACCCGCATCATTAAACTGCTCGTGGCTCTTTATCCATTCCTTAACTCAAAGGTTATTCTCAATATTTAGCTTAGAATTTTGGTACAATTGCAACACGTCAATGACACATTGGCAAGTACATAGATATGAACGGTCTGGATGGATGTGGGCCAGATGCAAGCAAGTGAGACCAGCTCGGTTAAGGTAACTGGATTGGCATGGACATTGTTGGGCCAAAGGGCATGTTCCCATGATATACAGCTAATTAATAGAATATGAATAGTTTCTTTATTGTCATTGTAACATGAACCATGTATAGCAAAATTAAAAAATGTCAGCCAGTCACTAATAGACAATAGGTGCAGGAGTAGGCCATTTGGCCCTTCGTGCCAGCACCGCCATTCAATGTGATCATGGCTGATCATCACCAATCAGTACCCCGTTCTCCCCATATCCCCTGACTCCGCTATTTTTAAGAGCCCTATCTAGCTCTCTCTTGAAAGCATCCAGAGAACCTGCCTCCACCACCCTTTGAGGCAGAGAAATCCACAGACTCACCACTCTCTGTGAGAAAATGTGTTTCCTCGTCTCCGTTCTAAATGGCTTACTCCTTATTCTTAAACCTGGTTCTGGACTCCCCCAACATCAGGAACATGTTTCCTGCCTCTAGCGTGTCCAAGCCCTTAACAATCTTATATGTTTCAATGAGATCCCCTCTCATCCTTCTAAACTCCAGAGTGTACAAGCCCAGCTGCTCCATTCTCTCAGCATATGGCAGTCCCACCATCCCGGGAATTAACCTTGTAAACCTACGCTGTATTCCCTCAATAGCATGAATGTCCTTCCTCAAATTAGGGGACCAAATCTGCACTCATTACTCCAGGTGTGGTCTCACTAGGGCTCTGGATTAACTGGATAATTATTCCCAATTATTACATTGTTATCTGTGGGCACCTACTCCATGCAAAATGGATGCCCCCACATTTCCCCCACGCCAGCAGTAAATGGTTTGCCCTCCTCAAAATATCCTTTCCGTTGTATCAATGGCAATCCATGTAACCTTGCTGGTTGCCTTTAGCCACATTAACAACATCACCCTCAGAAGGGAGCACATGCAGTGATCTCATCCCCCCTCCTATTTGTACCTCATCATTCTAAACTGATTTGGGAGGAAGCTCGTACAGGTCGGGGGGGGGGGTTAGTTCCCCCCGCCATGGGTACCATGTTACCACGGGACCCCCAGCAGGACCAAACACAAGACCTGGCAAAGGGCGGAGATGAGCTCCTAGCGAGCCAACGGCCACCCACACTTCAGTAGAAGTTGCGATCACTGTCGTACACGGCATTGTAAGGCACCGTGCCCCTTGATGTTTTCAATGATCATCATCATCATCATCATACATTGGGTTAACGTATCAGGAGCGTTTGACGGCACTGGGCTTGTACTCGCTAACGTTTAGAAGGGACAATGAGGGGGGACTTCATTGGAACTTACCGAATACTGAAAGACCTCGAGAGAGAGTGGATGTGGGGAGGATGTTTCCACTAGTGTGAGAGTCTAGGACCAGAGGCCATAGCTTCACAATAACGGGACATACTTTAGGAAGGAGATGAGGAGGAATTTCTTTAGTCAGAGAGTGGTAAATCAACAGAATTCATTGTCACAGAAGGCTGTGGAAGCCAATTCAATGGGCATTTTTATGGCAGAGATTGACAGATTCTTGATTAGTACGGGTGTCAGGGACTATGGGGAGAATGGGGTTGAGAGGGAAAGATAGATTGAATGGCGGAATGAACCTGATGGGCCGAATGGGCTAATTCAGCTCAATCACTTATGAATATGCATTACATTGCAAGATGGGGTACATGGCACAGTTGCACTCCTCGATGAATTCTGAGAGGATTCCCACACAGACTAACACATTATGAGCCACCATGCAAATAATTAAGCAACTTGAAGCCATTATGTGTGAGTGTTTCGTGTCTCTAAAACTCTCAATGTTTTTGAGATGAACCCAGGTTATTAACCAAACCCGACCATAGTCCTGGTGTATCTTGGTAAGTTCCACATTGTAGGATCTTGTAAAGGGGCTGTCCCACTGTACGAGCTAATTCAAGAGCTCTCCCGAGTTTAAACAAAAATCAAACTCGCGGTAAGCACGTAGAATGTACGTAGCGGGTACGTCGGAGCTCGGGGACGTCCCTTAGCGGCTCGTAACGCTAACGGCAGGTACTTGGGAAACGCGGTAAGCTCGTGAAGACTCGTGAAGATTTTTCAACATGTTGAAAAATGGCCAGCGAGAGCCCTGAGTACCGATGAGCGGCCATTACCGTAATTCTCCGAGTTCAAATCAGGGGAAACTCGGGGAGAACTCTTGAATTAGCTCGTACAATTAACCCATAACATCACTGATGCAGACATACAAGGCAACAAGTAGCTGATAAAGTGCTGGCTAGTCCTTACCTGCACATGACCTCGTGAGTGAGAAGCACCCGGCACATTTCTGGGTTTTTATTTTGACCCTCGTAGATAATCGGCTGCAAAGAAAGTTAGAAATGGTTAGTCTTCTCGACATCACATTGAAGACAGAGAATGTTAGGGCCACAGGCTCATCAGCCTTGCCAAAGCACCTTAATACCAGACCGTTTCATCTTGATATCTACTTTAAGACCCTTTAGTTTTACTTCTAGTTTTAGATATCCCAGCGCGGAAACAGGCCCTTCAGCCCACCGAGTCCGCGCCGACCAGCAATCACCATCCTACACACTAGGGACAATTTACAAGTTACAATTTACAGAGACCAATTAACCTAGACAGCCGCATGTCTTCAGAGTGTGGGAGGAAACCGGAGCACCCGGAGGAAACCCACGTGGTCGCTGGGAGAACGTGCAAACTCCACACAGACAGCATCAGTGGTCAGGATCGAACCTGGGTTTCTGGCACTGTAAGGCAGCAACTCTGCCGCTGCGCCACCATGCCACCCTTCTTCGGCAACCTGTTCCAGCCAGATGACCATTGGGGGAATGTTGGCTGACTGCCCTCTCATCCTAATCCATGCTGGCCTTCCCTGCAAAACCTTCCCTGCAAAATCAAATTCATCACATCCCTCCGTACACTTGTTTCACTTTAAACTCTAAACTTCATAAGCCCAACTTTCTACATTTTCTTTCAAGTCTCTGAATCCTCCTGACGTCGAGAATTATCTCGCCCATCAGTGCACCCTCCAGTGTCATTGTCAGTTACTAGGTGGGGTCTGCACAATGCAATGCAAGAATAACGCAGCAAGCTATTTAATTGAATTGGATTTAATTGAATTGAATTTATTTGTCATTCAGACCTTTCGGTCTGAACGAAATTTCGTTCCCCTGCAGTCATACATATAATTTAAAAAATGACAGAAACACACTATAAACACAAATTTAACATCCACCACAGTGAGTTCACCAAACACCTCCTCACTGTGATGGAAGGCAAAGTCTTGAAGTCTCTGTCTCCTCCCTCTTTGTTTGCACTCAATAATGTTAGCTCGTGTACCAAGGAGTATAAAACTTATTGCTGTTGCTAATTGGCCCGAGCATGGGCTCTTCCTCACTGGAACCCGATGGAACGTTTGTTTCGAGATGCATTGATGTCATGGGATAATATAAGCAGCTGCTAAGTGCACTAAGCACTTTAGGGACACTACAGTGTGGCGGCAGTGACACTATCCTTTCACCTCTGAGACCTGGGTTCCAACTCAGCCCAGACTAACGGGATGAAAATTTCCTCTTGTCGGCAGCTGTGACCATCCCCAAGTGAAATGCGATCCGTCTGTCGGTGTCCCATATGAGACAGGTCTGGGGGTGCCACTGCTGGAGCCAACATCGCCAGAGGGGCAAAGCCGTTTCGGTCATGAAGGGCCGGTCCCACTCTTGGAAGTTGAAGGCTCAGCGATGGGTAGAAGTGAACTTACTGCGACCTGACTGGAGGACGTGCCCTGGAGAAGTTTGCTTCCAGTTGGACAAAGAAAGTTTGGCATCTCTCTGTCCCCGGAAATGCTGACACTGTGCCTCGACCCACACACACACACACACACACACACACACACACACACACACACACAATTTATAAATGAATGAGGGTGCGGGCACGGTGGTGCAGAGGTAGAGTTGCTGCCTTAAAGAGCCAGAGACTCGACTCCAATTCGATCCTGCCCACAAATGCTGCCTGTATGGAGTTGGCACGTTCTCCCCGTGACCGCGTAGGTTTTCACCGAGTGCTCCCACGTTCCAAATGACGTGCGGGTTTGTAGGTTAATTGGCTTTGGTAAATATTGCAAATTGTCCCCAGTGTATGTAGTAGGATAGTGCTAGTGTGGGCTCGGTGGGCTGAAGGGCCCGTTTCCATGCTGTATCTCTAAACTAAACTAAACAAAACTGATGCGTGGGTTTGTCGGTTAAATGGCCTTTATAAATCGACCCTTGTGTACGGGGGTGAATGAGAAAATACTAGTGTTAATGGATGATTGATGGTCGGCATGGGATTCTGTGGGCCGAAGAACATTTTTCCATACTGAATCTTTAAATTTACATTTAAACTTCCCTAGAACTAAAAGTGGACAATGACTGCTCCAGTGTGGCCCGGTGGTGCAGCGGTAGAGTTGGTGCTTTAAAGCGCCAGATATCCGGGTTCGATCCTGACTACGGGCACTTTCTGTACAAAGTTTGTACATTCTTCCCGTGACCTGCGTGGGTTTTCTCCGGGATCTCCAGTTTCCTCCCACTTTTCCAAAGATGTACAAGTTTGTAGGTTAATTGGCTTGGTACAATTGTAAATTGTCCCTAGTGTGCGTAGGATAGTGTTAGTGTGTGTGGTCGCTGGTCGGCACGGACTCGGTGGGCCGAAGGGCCTGTTTCTGCTTTGTATCCCTAAACTAAACTAAACTATAGACAATAGACAATAGACAATAGGTGCAGGATTAGGCCATTTGGCCCTTCGAGCCAGCACCGCCATTCAATGTGATCATGGCTGATTATCCCCAATCAGTACCCCGTTCCTGCCTTCTCCCCATATCCCCTGACTCCGCTATTTTTAAGAGCCCTATCTAGCTCTCTCTTGAAAGCCACTTGAAAACTAAAAAGATGGTTCTGTACTGTGGGTACAATCTCCAAGCCTGATTCAAGCAAACTTTCCATCAAAAGTAATAAAGGCTTTTTGCACAAAAAGTGTTAGGTTCTAGTGTCTGTACGACTTCTCAGAGATCAACCGACCCGGTGGCCCAGTGTGACTCAGTAGTCCTCTGAGAGGCACTTCCAAAGATTAAATCGGAAACGAAAAGGATCAATGATTATGATGCTGGAGAAACTCAGCGGGACAGGCAGCATCTCTGGAGAGAAGGAATAGGTGACGTTTCAGGTTGAGACCCTTCTTCCTGCACAATAATTATGAGTGGCAGGAGATTAAATTACAAATCAATATTCTCCCTGACCCCTTGTTCCAATTCTGTTCCATTTTACAACAATGGTATCTGGTAACTTTTGGACCATGATGGTGGGAAACAATAAAAAATAAAAAATGTTGTACTGGTGGAATTCAGCGGGTCAGGCAGCATCTGCGGAGGGAATGGAATTACAATGTTTCATATCGGGACCCTTCTTCAGAGTTGAAGTGCGGGGGGGGGGTGGGGGGGTGGGGAGAGAAAGCTGGAAAAGACGGGTGGAGGCAAGACAAAGCCTGGCCAGTAATTGGTGGGGAAATATAGACAGTGCTGGAGTAACTCAGTGGGTCAGGTGGCAGGTTTGAAGAACATGAATAGATGACTTTTTTGGTCACTGCGACCGTTCTTTCAGACGGAAGTGGCCAGATCCGAAACGTCACCTACTCATGTTCTCCAAAGATGCTGCCTGACCCGCTGAGTTACTCCAGCACTTGGTGCCCTTTTTTTTTGTGAATTTGCAGTTCCTTGTTTCAAAGTGATAGGTGGATACAGGTGGGAGAAGGGTTGATTGGTAGATGGGTGGCATAAATGACAACAGCTGCGGTGAAATGGAGACAAAAAGGGTGTCAAAGAAGAGGAGTGAAATCTAGGAGTGAACCTAGGGGTGGGAAATTTCCAGCTTGTAATGCATCATAAAATATGAAATGTTATTTTATTTTATTTTAAACAAAATCATATTTGAAATTTAAATAGAACTTTAGTTGAAGATCACAAGACAGATTATTTCCTTTGCAAATCAGTTGTTTCAATAACTATGTTAAAATCCTCTGCTTGTAATGAATAGCATCTGCTGCCTACATGATGTAATGGCACCCTGCTTTTTTAAGAGTGTGTGTACATCTGGATTAGCTGTGGCCAATCCATCATTCTCGATTAAAGTCAGAGACTGCGGAAAAAGTGCCTTTGGCCCAACTTCCCCACATCGGCCAACAAGTCCCAGGTACATGGATAGGACGGGTTCAGAGGGATATGGGCCAAATGCAGGTAGGTAGGACATGTTGGCTGGGGTAGGCAAGTTGGGTGGAAGAGCCTGTGTTCATGCTGTATGAATGACTCTATGACTAGTCCCACCTGCCTGCCTTTGGCCCATACCTGTTCTATCCATGTACATGTCTAAATGTTTCTTAAACGGGCGTTGCAATAATCCCTGCCTCAACTACCTCCCCCGGCAGTTAGTTCCATACACCCACCACCCTTTGTGTGAAAAAGTTACCCCTCAGATTCCTATTAAATAGTTACCCCTTCACCTTAAACCTATGTCCTCTGCTTCTCGATTCCCCTACTCTGGGCAGGAGACTTTGATCCGAGGCAGGGTCTCGACCCGAAACGGGTCTGAAGAAGAGTTTTGACCCCAAACGTCACCTATTTCTTTTATCCAGAGATGCTGACAGACCCGCTGAGTTACTCCAGCTTTCTGTGTCTATTTTCTGTTTAAACCAGCATCTGCAGTTCCTTCCTACACATTCTGCCTTTACCCGATCTGTCCCAACACTGTATTCTCTTTCAGAACATTGACAGTGGAAACGTTTGACAAGATTGCCTGCAATATTATGGGAGTCCAGAACCAGGGGTCACAGTTTAAGAATAAGGGGTAGGCCATTTAGGACTGAGATGAAGAAAAACTTTGTCACCCAGAGAGTTGTGAATCTGTGGCATTCTCTGCCACAGAAGGCAGTGGAGGCCAATTCACTGGATGTTTTCAAGAGAGAGATAGATTTAGCTCTCAGGGCTAAGGCAATTCAGGGATATGGGGAAAAAACAGGAATGGGGTACTGATTGGGGATGATCAGCCATGATCATATTGTATGGCGGTGCTGGCTCGAAGGGCCGAATGGCCTACTCCTGCACCTAATTTCCAATGTTTTTATGTTTCTCTATTCAGGAGGAAAACAAAACATTGGAAAATAGGTGCAGGAGGAGGCCATTCGGCCCTTCGAGCCAGCACTGCCATTCAATGTGATCATGGCTGATCATCCCTAATCAGTACCCCATTCCTGTTTTCTCCCCATATCCCTTGACAATGGTCACGGTGGACAAAGGCCCTGTTTGCATTCTATATCCTGCAACAATTTAATGAATCAAACAGGTACCTGTTTGGTCACGGAATCGATGAGTCGCACGTATAGGTCCTGCTCCGTCCGCACACCTGTGCAAAAGGACAAGTTAGTAACATTAGCGGGGTGTGGCTTTAACTAGGAAAAAGAACTGTAGCAACATTCCCCTCAAGCGGGAATATGCTGTAATGTTTAACATTTAGCGCCAGCCTCATGCCTAGAATACCTGGCTCAGTTATAGGATACAATGCGGAAACAGGCCCTTCGGCCCACCGGTCCCCGTACACCAGCACTATCCTACACACTAGCGTTTATTTACAATGTCATCAATCCAATTGACCCTACTAACACGCAAGTCTTTCGAGTGTGGGAGAAACCCGGAGCACCCGGAGAAAACCCACGCAGGTCACGGGGAGAACGTACAAACTCCATACAGACAAGCGCCCGTGGTCAGGATCGAACCCGGGTCTGTGAGGCAGCAACTTTACCGCTGCGCCACAGGTTCTATGTGCCGCTCCAAGTCCTGTGGGGGTGATCTTGGGTCAGTAATTTAATACACTCCTAGGCGGTGCGGTGGTGGATTTTCCGCCTCACAGCGCCAGAGACGCGGGTTCGATCCTGGCCTCAGGTGCTGTCTGGGTGGAGTTTGCAAGTTCTCCCAGTGACCGCGCGTGTTTCCTCCGGGTGCTCGAGTTTCCTCCCACGTCCCAAAGATGCGCGGGTTTGTAGGTTAATTGACCTCTATAAATTGGCCGGTACACAAAAATGCTGGAGAAACTCAGCGGGTGCGGCAGCATCTATGGAGCGAAGGAAATAGGCAACATTTCGGCCCGAAATGTTGCCCATTTCCTTCGCTCCATAGATGCTGCCTCACCCGCTGAGTTTCTCCAGCATTTTTGTCTACCTTCGATTTTCCAGCATCTGCAGTTCCTTCTTAAACTCTATAAATTGGCCTTTGTGTGCAATGAATGGATGTGTAAGTGGGTTAACATAGAACTAGTGTGAATGGGTGAACAATGGCCTAAAGGCCCCGTTTCCATTCTATATCCTGCAACAATTTAATCAATCAAAAAGCAAATAGAAATGGGAGAATGAAAACTGGAAACAGGAGAAAGACATAAAAAGCTGGGGTAAATCAGCGGGACAGGCAGCAATGGAGAGAAGGAATGGGTGACGTTTCGTCAAGACCTTTCTGCAGATTCCAGCTTATTGTGTCTATTTTCGGTTTAAACCAGTATCTGCAGTTCCTTCCTACACGTATACCTAGTATGCAGGGAGTGGATAGAAACATAGAAAATAGGTGCAGGAGTAGGCCATTCGGCCCTTCGAGCCTGCACCGCCATTCAATGTGATCATGGCTGATCATCCAACTCAGTATCCTGTGCCTGTCTTCTCTCCATACCCCCTGATCCCTTTAGCCACAGGGGCCACATCTAACTCCCTCTTAAATATAGCCAATGAACTGGCCTCAACTACCTGTGGCAGAGAATTCCACAGATTCACCACTCTCTGTGTGACATTTATATTTCTCATCTCGGTCCTAAAAGACTTCCCCCTTATCCTCAAACTGTGACCCCTTGTTCTGGACTTCCCCAACATCGGAACAATCCTCCTGCATCTAGCCTGTCCAACCCCTTAAGAATTTTGTAAGTTTCTATAAGAGGGAATGGGAATATGGGATAGCATGGAACTGTTGTGAACGGATCGGCGTTGACCCGGCGGGCCGAAGGGCCTTTTTCATGCTGTATGCAAACTTTAAATTGTCCCTGGGTTACACAAAAAGCTGGAGAAACTCAGCGGGTGCAGCAGCATCTAAGGAGCGAAGGAGATAGGCGACGTTTCGGGTCGAGACCCTTCTTTAAATTGTCCCTAGAGTGAGTAGGATAGTGTTAATGTGCGGCGGGTATGGCTGGTAGGCGCGGACTCGGTGGGCCGAAGGGCCTGTTTCCGCGCTGTATCTCGAAAACCAAATTAAATAAACTAAAATCCCTCCAATACTGATCTAGTGAAGAAAATAACTCATGGTTCTACTATGAAAACAATTATGGGACCGGTTTAAAGTTATGATATTTGGCGGAAAACGTAGTTCTTTTCTAAAAATAATATGATTTATAGTGGAATCTTTGACTAGGTCACCTTACTGAGACCGATCTTAATCTCAGTCTGTCTTCCTGAGTCACTGAGAGAGGACTGGTCATGTTGTCGTTAGTTTGCTGCCTGGACGTTTGGAGGCTGTTCTTTGATTCCAAGATCCACGCACACAGCCTGACCGGTAATCCTGTCCCTACATTTGCTGGGGAGATGGAATCAAAGGGCCTCAGCCCCACAAGTGCCATTGCCTCGTAAATTCCTGAATTTGAGGAGCAGAATTAGGCCATTCGGCCCATCGAGTCTACTCCGCCATCCAATCACGGCTGATCTATCTTTCGCTCTCAACTCCTGCCTTCTCCCCATAACCCATGACATCCTTCCTAATCAATCTCTGCCTTTCAAAAAAAAAAATCCATTGAATTTGCCTCCACGTTGATTTGGGAATGAAACCCCAGCATCCGGAGGGTCACGGGGAGAGCGTGCAGACTCCACACGGACAGCACCGGAGGTCAGAATCGAACTCGGATCGGTGGAGATGAGATACAAGACTGTACCGAAGGAGGTACAAAAATAGAGAGCAGATGGGACGTTTTGCGATGTCGCTGTCTCTGGAGAGACGGGAAAGCCGGGAGACTGCTATCCCTGACAGCCCCACCCCTCCCCTTTCTCTACCCCCCCCCCCCTCCCCACCCCCCCCCCCCCCCCCTCCTTCCCCCACTTCCCCCCGGATAACAGCGAGATAGCTGCGAGACTCACCATTACTATAAAGCAACTGTAGCTTGTAATGTGTCCCATTATTCGTCTTGTCATTGCCCGGCTCCTGAAAGAGAAACCGTGTAGAAGTTAGCGGTTAATTTCACCCTGACCTGTCGTGTTAACGAAATCACATTTTTTTTTAAATTCTTTATGGGAGAAGAAATTGAACACTGGTGGGGATAGACGGAATTGAGTTTATTGTCACGTGTACCGAGGTACAGTGAAAGGCTTTTACTGCGCGCTAACCGGTCAGCAGAAAGACAACACATGATTACACTCGAGCCCCAATACTGCACACCCCTGCAGCTGGCCGTGAAAACTCCGCGAGGGATTCTCACAGACATCAAATGTTATGTTGAAGATGGGCACATCATGCTGGAGTAACTCAGCGGGACAAAGAGCATCTCTGGAGAGAAGGAATGGGTGACGTTTCGGGTCGAGGCCCTTCTTCGTGGAGTTCTTTGTGACAATCTCTCATTACTATGATTTAAAATATTTTTTTCAAACCATCGGGTAGTTTCTCACATGCCAGTGGTTTACTGTTTAGTTTAGAGATACAGCGTGGAATCAGGCCCTTTGGCTCACCTGGAGAAAGTGAATAGGTGAAGTGAATAGGTGAAGTTTCGGGTCGAGACCCTTCTTCAGACCGAGGAGGGTCTTTGACCCGAAACGTCAACTGTGCCTTTTTCTCCAGAGATGCGGCCTGCCCCGTTGAGTTACTCCAGCACTTTGTGTCTATCTTTGTTACCGACCAGCATCTGCAGTTCCTTGTTCCTGCAACCCACTTTCTCGCCCACTTCCTACACACATCGGGCACAAGAGGGCCAATGTGGGATGTGGGAGGAAACCGGCGCACCCGGTAGAAACCCGCGCGGTCACAAGGAGAACGTGCAAACTCCACGCAGGGTCAGGATTGAACCCGGGTCTCTGGCGCAGCGAGACAGTAACACGATCACCGTGGCCTCTGTGCCGCCCTGCAATCGAATACAATAGTGACTCGAGTTTTATTCTGTAATTGTATGAACCTTTTGGTTTGTAACAACAAAAAAATGCATCGCTGATTTGTAGGCAGATAAAACTAGTTTATCTTGGCATAACGTTTGGCACAGCCATTGTGGGCCAAAGGACATGTTCCTGTGCTGTATTTGTCCCATGTTCTGTGTTAGCTTGACCTCCAACTAGAGTATGGCTACAGTTGGGCAAAATCTCCCTCATTTATTTACCCCTTCACCTGAAAAAAATCGGTTTGTAGATTGGAGCGCAGAAGGTTAAGGGGGGACTTGATTGAGGTCTTTAAAATGATGAAAGGGATAGACAGAGTTGACGTGGATAAGCTTTTCCCATTGAGGGTAGGGTAGATTCAAACAAGAGGGCATGACATGAGCATTAAGGGACAGAAGTTTAGGGGTAACATGAGGGGGAACTTCTTTACTCAGAGAGTGGTGGCTGTGTGGAATGATCTTCCAGCAGAAGTGGTGGAGGCAGGATCGATTTTAACATTTAAAAGTAAAGTGGATAGGTATATGGACGGGAAGGGAATGGAGGGGTATGGTCTGAGTGCAGGTAGATGGGACTAGGGGAAAATAAATGGTCGGCACGGACTGGAAAGGCCGAGAGGGCCTGTTTCCGTGCTGTAATTGTTATATGGTTATATGGATGAAAATGGCTAAATCTAGAATATATACAGAGAATCTGGGAGCTACCTGCAGGTTGGACCGCGTCGGTGGGTGGGGGGCAACTAGAGAGCGGCCCTGGTCTACCATCTACCTCATTGGAGACCCTCGGACTATCTTTAATTTTACTTTCCTGGGCTTTATCTTGCATTAAGCATTATTCCCATCATGTCCTGCCTGTACACGGCAGACGGCTCGATTGTAATTATGTATATAGTCTGTCCGCTGACTGGACAGCACGTAACAATACATTATAAACTGGACTAAAAAATAACAAGGAAACGGAGTTAGATTTCAGGTCGCAGACCCTTCGCTAGAACTCATCGAATTGGATTGTATCTTTAACAAAGAATATGTACACGGTATGTACATGAGTAATATTGTTATTTCTCATGGCTGTGGGCGGATTGCGAAATTCCGGTTACTTGGTCCCGTTATTGGAGTCACATTCCTCCACATTCACACAGCTCAAGACGCCTCCTCCTGCCGGGCTGGGAGCCGGCTCAGTAAATGTCAGAATCCAACGGAGCAGGAAACACAAACTTCCCACTGAGGCCGAGCTCTATTCCTCTCCCGACGCGGTGCAAGCCCCGGCGAGCAATGACGCCGGAGAACGGAGATCGGGGAAGAACAGCGGCCTCGGGAGCTCTCAGCTCACACAGGAGTAGTTACTGCAACGCGATGTACACCTGTAGCGTGGAGTTGGAAAGCTGTCTCTCTCTCACACACTCACACTCACACTCACACACGCACTCACAAATATACACACACGCTTCATACAACTACTCTCATGTATTCATACACCCAGTCACAGTGAATCTCTGCGTGCACGCATTCACACTCACACACACCCAATAACGCACACACACACTCACACAGATGCATCTCACTCTCTCACTCACACACACACACGCACAATAACACACACACACACAATAACACACACACACACACACACACAATAACACACACACACACACACACAATAACACGCACACACATAACACGCGCACACACAATAACACACACACACGCACGGACTGACAGGCCCTCTCACACACACACGCACACACGCATACACACACAATAACACACACACAATAACACACACACACACACACACAATAACACACACACACAATAACACACACAATAACACACACACACAATAACACATACCCACACACACACACACAATAACACACACACACAATAACACACACAATAACACACACACACACACAATAACACATACCCACACACACACACACAATAACACACACACACACACACACAATAACACATACACACACACAATAACACACACAATAACACACACACACAATAACACATACCCACACACACACACACAATAACACACACAATAACACACACACACACAATAACACACACACACACACACAATAACACACACACACAATAACACATACCCACACACACACACACAATAACACACACAATAACACACACACACACAATAACACACACACACACACGGACTGACAGGCCCTCTCACATAAACATACATGAACAGATATGTTAATCACTCTCCCCAACACACAACCATTCTCACACACACTTGCACCGACTCTCACGCACTCTCTCTGTTCACGCACACCCATCTTTCAAACACAAACCCGCATAAGTAAACGCTCTCAAATTACACGCACACTTATTTATTTTACAACCGCACACTCACACATATATATATAAACACACACACCCCACACGCAAATACTCTCCCGCGTACACACAACCCCACGCATGTTTAAATCACACACACTCAATCTCACCCACACCTTGGTCCAAACTGCTGTTTAATCTCATCATTTGCCCACGTTCAGACTTTGAGGCAGAACTAACAGAGGGTGTGAGACAATGTAGCGGGTTGTTTCTAAAACGTGTTGGAGTGTTCTGCCGTGCCCCGGCGGAGAGGCTTGTTAGGAACGGGCAGGATCGGAGACTGGGAATTTGGTGAAGTCGGGAGATAGTCCTTAGTCCCGGCGCGGGGGACATTGACCGTGTAAACCGCGTTGTCGCCGGCGCACGTACCAAATCTTTCTCCACAAAGTCTGTGAAGGTTGTCCTCTCGATCTCCACCGGCTGCCCCTGTCTGTCGTACAGGGCCAGGACGAAGTGGAAGAAATTGGATTTTCTCAAGTTCGACGGAGGCTGTTTCTCGAAGTGCGCTCTGGCTAGAGCCACCCCGCTGGAGAAGGGGGGAGAGAGAGGAGAGAGGAACACGGGTCAGTCTCAAAACACCAACCACCGAGTCGCCGGTGTCGCGGGCATTAATGACTTCTTATCAACAAAAAAACCCCAGTGCATGCATGCATATAGTCGCAAGAACTGGGGAGATGAAGAAGGGTCTCGACCCGAAACGTCGCCCATCTCTTTCGCTCCTTAGATGCTGCTGCACCCGCTGAGTTTCTCCAGCTTTTTGTGTAACCCTCGATTCTCCAGCATCTGCAGTTCCTTCTTTAACATTTTGTCCCGACCCTATCCATGTTCTGCAGAGATGCTGCCTGACCTGCTGAGTTACTCCAGCACTTTTGTGGACCCTCGCCCAAGCTTACTGCAAGATGCACATGTGCCTACGATCCTAAATGTAAAAGAAATGCGAATGGCCTGTAAACTGATGCTGTGCTTAATACGATGCAGCGAACTGCATTACAAAGACAATCTAACGCCGGACTTTCAGTAGTCAGCTTCGTTTCCAATAATGAAAATTGACGCTAAAAAAAATGTCGAGGCTACCCAAAAGTGAAGACGGCGTTTGTCCATTAAATTTCTGTTTCTCAGCTGGAATCTTAGTGAACAGTTCACTGCTAAACTAATTCCCTTTTTCACTGACGCAACTCTTTTCGCAGAATGTAGAACGGATTCAACATTTTCGCAGAATTATAGGATCACTGAAACGGTTCATCGAAAAATGTTTAATACATTGAAGCCAACACACAAAACAAAATATGTCACTTCCAATTATGAAATTCAGCCCGGAATATATATAGGATGAAGGTGGGACATATCTGGTGAAATTATTCTCTAAGATGGGATAGGGGGAATCTCCACATAAAGAAGAACAATTAACTAAAATAAGAAATCAATTTGAAGTAACTCAGCAGGACAGGAGGACCCGAAACGTCACCCATTCCTTCATATCCGGAGATGGTACATGTCCCGCTGAGTTACTCCAGTATTTTGTGTCTGTCTTCGGTGTAAACCAGCATCTGCAGTTCCTTCCTACATATAAATTGGAATTTTGTACTAAATCTATGAACCAATGTTGGATAACGCTAGTACCTCCACCAATGTAAAGCACTTTGGCCAACGAGAGTTGTTTTATTAAATGTGTTATCGAAATAAAAGTGACTGGACTGGACTTGACTTGAAATGTACATTCAGAGAATAGTCGGGTCAGGACTAGGATGGAGATTAGGAAAGAGGTCTTTAGAAGATCCAGACATAACCGTTTTAAAGGTTATTTAACAGTTACCAACAGTCGGTGGAGTTAAGACGGTTCTCTAGAGAACATTTACAGAGAGGGATAATTTTCTTGTCGGTAAATCTTACACCTTGATATATACGCTTATTTTAGATGGCATGTTATGTGTTAAGGAATGCTTAACAAAATACAAAAGGTTCAGTGCTGAAGGAACTCAGACGGTTAACTATTAAGAACATAGTTCGTGTAGGAAGGAACTGCAGATGCTGGTTTAAACCTCAGATCGACGCAAAAAGCTGGAGTAACTCGGCGGGTCAGGCAGCATCTCTGGAGAGAAGGAATAGGCGACGTTTCGGGTCGTGGTCCTTCTTCAGACAAATTGTTAAGTTTTGTAAAAAATAAGTCCAGTTTTAAATTGAGCGGGGAGGGGAAAGAGAGGCGTGTTGTGTGTTTTCTGACTGCAACCCCTCAAGTCCAAGAATGTCTCGAAGAACGGTTTCGACCCGAAACTTCACCCGTCCCTTCTCTCAAAAGATGCTGCCTGTCCCGCTGAGTTACTCCAGCATTTTTATTTAAACCAGCATCTGCAGTTCCTTCCTATCCAGAACGTATTTCATGGTTATCAAAAAATAACTCACTATCCTCACTCGTTGGGACTTGTGTGCGTTTAATATTTATTAATAAGGAAGCGGGGTAAATAAAATACATCGTTGAACATTATGGTGTGTGTCAGGTTGGGTGTGGGGAGGAGATTATTTGTTTAACACCGTCTCGCAATCGTCCTACATCAAGTTCTCCTAGTTCTCCGACCACTCTGACTTTCCTCTGATTCAATGTTAACTCTGACCAGTCTGAAGAAGGGTCTCGACCCGAAACGTCGCCTATCTCCTTCGCTCCTTAGATGCTGCTGCACCCGCTGAGTTTCTCCAGCTTTTTGTGTAACCCTCAATGTTATCTCCGTGTGTGTGTCGCTCTCACCTTCTCTTATCTAACAATTATCAATTCTAGATTATCCTTGAGTTTCTTCCCCTTTGATAACTCGTCTTCACACCTTACACTTCCTCATCTCTGTGTCTCCCACTCTCCTGACTCGCAACCAGACCCGAAACATCACCCACTCCTTCTATCCCGAGATACCGCCTGTCCCGCCGAGTTACTCCAGCATTTTGTGTCTGTCCTACACCAAGGCACTCGACACACAACTGTACGCCCAACTGCGTTTGAGGGTGAATATATACACACACAAATACTTAGTCAGAAATGCTAAACCCAATCATTCCGGGGATAAAAGTTGACCTTTGGTCGTTTTAAACATAGATTTTGCCGCTGATGTTTACGATCATGCCCGCTTAGAACTCAGTACCAAAGCATGTTAAACCCACACACACAATTAGGAGGTCTGTAAACAGGGGAGACGGCAATTCTGTCCGCGGGCATTGACAACCCGCGATTCGCAGTTTCATAACATTGATTTGTTTTCCCTTCCTTCCCGCCCACACACCCCGCACAGAAAAGAAAAAAAACCGTGTCATTCTCGATTTTAAAACGCCGGAGTCCGAAGAGCTATTATCAATAATCAATATTGGTTAATGTGTGTAGGGTAGTAGGGAGGAGCGGCAGATGGTGTTTTAAACCCAAGATAATAGACACAAAAAGCTGGAGTAAAACTCGGCGGGACAGGCGGCAGCATCTCCGGAGAGAAGGGATGGAGGTACGAAACGTCACCTGTCCCTCCTCTCCAGAGATGCTGCCGGACCCGCTGAGTTACTCCAGTAATGTTGTGACTATCATTACCAATTGTCAATATTGGTTAGGGCGATGGTTGGGGAGGGTGAGGGAGGGAGGGGATTGGGGAGGGGGGGGGGAATCGGCGGTGAGGCTGTCAGTTTTCACGCACACACACACACACACACATATATATATATATATACATTATCCGGAGTGGACCTTACCTCTGAGCCGCTACATTGGCGGCCACCACACCTACAGTGCGGACCCACGACCTGACTGCCTCCATCCCGCCGCCAATCGATTTGTCTTTGATATCAGTCCCTCCTCTGGGCAAATGTTCCTGAATCCCAAACATTTAAAATAACAAGAGGAAAGAATTAACACTTCTGTCTCTCTGTCTCTCTGTCCTGGAGGGAGTTAACAGCGAGCTGGGGAAATCCAAGTAGCGAAAGCGACGGATGTCTTACAAATGTCCGAGACAGAAGTTGTTCGCGAGATCTTCACTGTCACTGTCACAGAGGCGGCTTGGCAGCTAAGTTTTTTTTTGGGGGGGGGGGGTGGAGAGGGGAGGGAGGGGGGTTGATTTATTTTCCTCTGGGTGCATTCATCCTTCAAGCGGAAAGAATAAACCAGCGAGGCATCGATCACCGTCTAACCAGCTTCATCTGTTTGCGAAGGAATTGATCGGCGCGCTTGTAGACTGTCTCACACACACACAACGTACAACAAACACGCAGGCACACACACACACACACACACACGCACACACACGCACGAAGAATGTCCTTAATCCAGGATGGGCCGGGGTAGAGTTGAGGGCCTCCTCTCCCACCGGCTCGATGGTTACAGCTGTACTCTTGCGAAGCTTTGACTGTAACGAATGATCCCGCTGTGGGAGGGCCGTGGCTGTAACTGACAAGTCCGGAGGCGAAGGGGGGGGAGGGTCCTTGTACATATGTACGCTGTTTTTTTTTGGACGGTGCCGACTCATTTTCAGATTGGATAAAGGAGATGATTTATGCACGCCCTTTCTGCCAGCTGTCGCCAATGGATGCACATTATCACCGTGTAACAGGAATAAAATGTGGAAAAGTCAGTGAAACTATCTTAATCCAAAGATTCACACAGATTGATCTCGCCTGGCGGGTGCTGGGGGCCACGTGTGCTCCTGGGAGCTCATCTTCTCCCAATCTAACAGTCCTTTCCCTCCTTCATTAGTTGCTCCTTCTGTCCCGGGCCAGTCCCCACCAATGTCACTCTCTGCTTTACTCTCCCTCCCCCCCACTCTCTCTCTCTCTCTCTCTCTCTCTCTCTCTCTCTCTCTCTCTCTCTCTCTCTCTCTCTCTCTCTCTCTTTCCCGTCTATGTTTCACTCTGCGTAGTTTTAACACACTGTGCATCCGGTCACTTTCTCTTTAGCTCCATGTCGCCCCCATCCCCTCCCCCTGTGCTCCCGACCCCTTCAGTGGTCCCGGGACGATGGCTTATCATTCAATCCCAGCTTCCTGCAGCGCTGCCCTGTCTAAGTGGCTGTCACTGTCCGCCTTCGATTCTCTTTATTTCTGCCGCTTTTAGGGCTTGGGTTTCTCACTCTCTCTCTCTCTCTTTCTCACTCTCTCCCTCTCCCTCTCCCCCTCCTCTCCCCTGGGTCTGTGTTCTCCTTCCCCCGTCTCCTTTCCCCCTTCCTGACACGCATTCACGCCCCCCCCTCTGTCCGCTCGCCTCTCTCACTCTCTCTGCCACTCACTAACTTACAGCAGTTTTTCTACCTGCACCGTCCACGTTAATACAAACTACACCACGTCCCCCTGACCTTACCAATCCCCCTCACTCCCTGACTCTATTCCGTGTAGGAATGGACTGCAGATGCTGGTTTACTTCTGAAGAAGGGTCTCGACCCGAAACGTCGCCCGTTCCTTCCATCCAGAGATGCTGCCCGTCCCGCTGAGTTACTCCAGCGTTTTGTGTCTCAATTCCATCCCCGTAACACGCCATCTCTCTCTGTCACCCCCGCTGTCTCCCTCTCCCTCTCCGGCTCGATTTCTGTCCGTGTCGCGTCTCGACATTCTCACGCCGGCTAACACTGCACTGAATTGTTGCACCTGTCCTCTCCTCTGCTCCCCGGCTACCTGTTCCACCCTTCAGCCCAGTTTTTGCAATTTACTAAAATACACTGTCCTTTCACCTCAATGACTTGTTTTTAATTCCCTGGTCGATTTTGAGACATGTTTGTGACCTGATTTGTTTTTTCGAAAACGAAATCGAAATCTTCTCTCCATTACAAAATCAAACACAGTTTAAAATTAAGGATATGCAGTTCCTATAATTATCCATATGCGGGAAGAAGGGTCTCCTCCCAATGTGTTAAAGAAGGAACTGCAGATGCTGGAGAATCGAGGGTTACACAAAAGGCTGGAGAAACTCAGCGGGTGCAGCAGCATCTAAGGAGCGAAGGAGATAGGCGACGTTTCGGGTCGAGACCCTTCTTGAGACTCCCAACACTTCGCTCATCCCTTCTATCCAGAGATGCTACCCGTCCCGCCGAGTTACTCCAGCATTTTGTGTCTCCCTCCCTAGTATTATTCTGCAAGTTTGGCTGGGGGAAAAAAATCCAGCCTAATCAATTATGAAGCTTTCGAGAGACCGAGAAATTCCATTCTCCGATGCTATTTTAAATCTACATTTATAGCATATTCACTGGGAAATGTCTTAATATTTAACAGTTGCATAGTGTTAGATATACCTGCAGTTTAATATCTGAAAATATACAAGGCAATTGATTAGAAAGGTATAATATAGCATTGGCATTATGATAGATTGATATCCAACAGTTTAATTTATTGGTTATGAAGATTAGTGGCAATATATAATACACTTCGAGTTATTGCAGATTAATATGTAACAATACAATACATTAGTTATGGTCGTTAGTAGTAATATATGACATAACAGTTCTCGTATTTATTGCTAACATTATAGATGGATCTGTGTAACAGGTACGAAGATCATTTTAATGTTCCTCTGTGTAGAAATAAATCCTGGTTATGTTAAGCATTTTGGTTAGATTTTTGGAGGCGCATAAATTTAGAAATATAATATCATAGCAAATAATGGGTCCATTTCCGCACATATTTGTAGATTAAGTTGTGAGGGTGGGTGGGAAGGGGATAGTTTAATTGTGAAATAAGCCGGGGAGAAATTCTTTCGCTCTTGATGACAAATCTATTTTGGATGTTTTAGTCTGAGTTTATACTTTTAAGAAAGGAACGATTCGCCGCTGTCCGTTCTTGGCGAAGTTTGTTCGACTTGAGTTTGTTTTGTAACGAAGGAGGTTTGAGGGTTGTGTGCGGATACAGAGAGGCTTGCGGTCACGGTTTGCTGATGCATTTGGCGAGAAACGAAAGGGGGATAGAGAGGGGATGGTGTGGCAATAGGGATGGGAACTTCTCGGAACCCAACCAAGAGCGGTGATGTGAATTCTTCCTGGTGGGCAGTTGAGCTGGGTGGTGAATAATAAGGGTCTCGATCCGAAACGTCACCCATTCCTTCTCTCCATAGACGCTGCCTGTCCCGCTGAGTTACTCCAGCCTTTTATAGATCGTATAGAGACTTACAGAATTCTTAAGGGGTTGGACAGGCTAGATGCAGGAAGATTGTTCCCGATGTTGGGGAAGTCCAGAACAAGGGGTCACACAGTTTAAGGATAAGGGGGAAATCTTTTAGGACCGAGATGAGAAAATCATTTTTCACACAGTGAGTGTGCTAAACCTTATAGAAACATTTTTAGAGTAATTTATCCTGCAGATTAATTTATACATATAAATTCATCTGCAGGATAAATTACTCTAAAAATGTAATTATTGTGGCCTTGTCAAACATTTTTTTCACACAGAGAGTGGTGAATCTGTGGAATTCTCTGCCACAGGAGGTAGTTGAGGCCAGTTCATTGGCTATATTTAAGAGGGAGTTAGATGTGGCCCTTGTGGCTAAAGGGATCAGGGGGTATGGAGAGAAGGCAGGTATGGGATACTGAGTTGGATGATCAGCCGTGATCATATTGAATGGCGGTGCAGGCTCGAAGGGCCGAATGGCCTATTTTCTATGTTTCTATGTTTTTGTGTCTATCTTCGGTTTCAACCAGCATCTGCAGTTCCAAGATCCAGGAATGCTGTTATCCTTTCCAATCGCTATGTTAGTAAATACGGCCACGGTGCACTTAGTATGGGGAGGGTTAACTGTTGCATCGGATGCGGAGAGAAATAACTTCACTCGCGTCCTAGTTTATGTCAGCTCATTGGACCCGGTTTACACCCCCGTTATATTGTCTGCGACCGAAACAGATTTTGGTCGCAGACAATAAAAAGGCGGCTCACTCACACACCATCTGCCCGGCCGGCACTCAGCTGTCAGCCGCGTCCCTTAAAGGGGCAAACCCAGCTGACATTTAGTGACGGAAGTTAACACATTGACTCTAAGGTATTGTCACCCCAGGAACATAGTGATTACACGTCTCCGCACAACCCACGTTAAAGGGACAAGACATCTGACTGTAAAATTCGATCATTGACCGTATAGAACTTAAAATAAACATGAGCCGATTTATTTTTTTTTTACAGGGTACATCAGGTTTGGTAATTCGGGCATAGCTCATTCAGCCCGTCCCAATAATCCGTTAATGGAGAACAAACACTGTGTCGGAAGGAACTGCAGATGCTGGTTTACACCGAAGTGCTGGAGTAACTCCGCGGGTGCGGCAGCATCTATGGAGCGAAGGAAATAGGGAATGCTTCTGGCCGAAACCCTTCTTCAGACTGAAGGAAATAGGCAACGTTACCTATTTCCTTCGCTCCATAGACGCTGCCGCACCCGCTGAGTTTCTCCAGCACTTTTGGCTCTACCTTGCGTTTAAATGTTCACTGGGCGGCATGAAGATTTGTCTGATTTCTTAACAATAATACAACGAACCGCGGTCAAATGTTTTGGGAAGAGAAAGTGATATTTGGACCCCAATGCAAACGTAAAACCACCGAAGGCGGAAAAAATAACTGATACACTCGGCGATCGCTTCCACCGGCCGACTTCTGACTGGATGTTGAAATGTTTTTCATTCACTGCCCTCGCGTACACATAACAGCGATCCGCTGTTCTAATATAGAAACATAGAAACATAGAAAATAGGTGCAGGAGTAGGCCATTCGGCCCTTCGAGCCCGCACCGCCATTCAATATGATCACGGCTGATCATCCAACTCAGTATCCTGTACCTGCCTTCTCTCCACACCCCCTGATCCCTTTAGCCAGAAGAGCCACATCTAACTCCCTCTTAAATATAGCCAACGGAACTTGCCTCAACCACATTCTGTGGCAGAGAGTTCCAGAGACTCACCACTCTCTGTGTGAAAAGGGAATTTAAAATATATAGTTTATCTTTTCAATTTTTTAAAAAAGTGTTTTTTGGTGATTAATTTAACGGCCTTTACGCAATGAAAAGGAAAATATTTAAGATTATTTAAATACAAGAGAAAAATATTTTAAGAGGATAGACACAAAACTCAGCGGGACAGGCAGCATCTGTGGAGAGAAGAGATGGGTGGCGTTTCGGGTCGAGACCCTTCTTCAGACTGAGAGTCAGGGGGAGAGGGAAACGAGAGATATGAAAAGACACATAGAACAAATGAATGACATCAAGTAAAAATATATTTAGATTGTTTAAATGAGAGGGGGAGTACTTATCGAAAATACCCAATGAAATGTGAATTATGTTGCTCTGTGCTATTAAAATGGGCAGATATACATCCGAAGAAGGGTCTCGACCCGAAACGTCACCCATTTTGCCTGTCCCGCGGAGTTACTCCAGCATTTTGTGTCTATCTTCGGTTTAAACCAGCATCTGCAGTTGCTTCCTACACATATATATTTAGATGACTGATTCTAATTGATCCAGCCCAGATTACTAATTTAATCAAGTGAAAACACGACTTTTGATTTGGTGATCAGTCTTTAATGTTTAGCTGTTATTTCTGCAACTCTGGCTGATGGGGGTGAAGGGGTGGGGTTGGGGGGGGGGGGGGGGTTGGGGGCGAAGCGGCGCTGCGATGGTTAGAAGCAGTCAAACGGACAGCTGGCTATAGTGACTGAGTGGTCTGCTCAAAGTCAGCACGAGTGTTTCATTGTTTAAATGATAGTTCCACGTCGCGATTGGAAAGGAGTTTTCAATGGGATTTGTATGCCCCAGCCCCTTGGGTGTGGAAAATGCCAACCCCCCCCCCCCCAAACGCCCCCCCTCTCCCCTCCAGTCCATTCTCCCCCTGGCTGGTTTTGAATCCATTCCTGGCTGGTATTGGCGAGGACAATGGGAGGGCGTGTGCCAGAGGGAAGCGTCTGTCTGCCCGGCCATTAGGGAGGGAGGGAGGAGGGAGGAGGGGGAGGTGGCGGGAGGAACTGACATTCACCCGGGTCACAGCCCTCTAACCCTGGACAGACTGGGCCAACTAACCCGCCCAACAGTGTTCGCGGTCACACGACCACAGCTCACTTAAACAAACACCGTCCTTTTGAAATGAGCGTTTAGCAGGCAACTTCTTCCACT